>JBAWJQ010003174.1:0-28293 GCA_037783105.1 Bactrocera zonata | reverse complement strand
AGAATTATTAATTGAGGTAATGCACCGCGACCTAGGGTCTATTGTGCCCTCCCCTATATCACATGACCTCACAGAGCCCCAGCAGCCTGAACAGTTCCAGTAGTTTGCCGGGCTCAAGCGAGGTTATGTGATCCCTGCTGATAAACACTGAATCCAGGGCCTTAAGCCTTTTCCCACAGATTGCTGTGCAATCCTGGATAAGGTGTGCTGGTGTCTCCTGTTCCAGGTCGCAGAACCGGCAGTTGGCACAGGAGACCATGCCCATGTTGGACAGGTGCTTCCTGAGCTTGCAGTGGCCGGTGTATATTGCAACGAGGAGACGGAATTTCTCACGAGGTAGGTTAATTAATTCTTTAAACCTGGAGAGATTATACCCTCCCAGGAGCAGCTTAGCGTGGCGCATACCTGCTGCCTGCCGCCAGTACCGCTCTCTATCCTCTCTTTCCTCCGTGCGGAGCAGCTCCTTAAGAGTGTGGGGTCCTACCGCTATATATGGCTCTGGTCCCAACATCTTGGATGCTGCTGCCGTGCGTGCCAGCTCGTCAGCCTTCTCATTACCTTCTACTCCTTTGTGCCCTGGTACCCAGATTAGATGTACCCGATTGCACAGGGACAGGCGGTTTAGCCTTTCTACACATTCCTCGACTAAAAGCGATTTGGTCTCGTATGATAGGATCGCTTTTAGTGCCGCTTGACTATCACTGAGAATAGCTATGCGCTGGTTGCGATAGTTGCGGCTGAGGTTTACTTCCGCGCACTGACTGATGGCAAAAACTTCAGCCTGGAAGATACTTGGGAAGCTGCCCATGGGTATGGACAGCTTAGTACGCGGTCCCGCAATACCTGCCCCAATACCGTCCGGTGTTTTTGAGCCATCAGTGTACCACTGAATGGTACTGTCTTCCAGCAGCTTTTCCAGAGTGGAATCATTCCACTCCATCTTGCTGCCTAGAATTACTGTGAAATTCTTTTTGAGATTTATTTTCTTAGTTGTACCATCTCGAGGGAGGAGGGCTAGCGGTGTGCTCTCCGCTAGGGCGTCCATCTGTTTAGAGGACATGATCTTCCCTATTCCACAGCCTTCTGCTGACATCAGCAGCATGGTGTGCTTTGCTGATATCTTGATCACCTGATGAAGCGGTGTTAGCTCTAGCAAGACTTCCAGTGCCACGGTGGGACATGTGCGCATTGCCCCTGAAGCACAGACACATGCAAGTCTTTGCAGCTTTGACAGTCTTCCTATCACCGAAGACTGCGCAGCTTTGGTGGCCCAAGCAACCGCTCCATAGGTGACGATAGGCCTTACTATCATGGTGTACAGCCATCTGATGATGCTTGGCTTGCATCCCCATGATCTGCCGGCTAGGCGTCTACAAATCATTAGCGCTCTAGTTGCCTTGGATACAGTTAAGTCCAAATGCCTACTCCATTTTAACTGCGAGTCTAAGATGAGGCCGAGAAATTTGACCTCCTTAGACATTTCCACCTCTGTGCCTCCGATTGTAAGGGATCTCAGGCCCGGAAGAGATCTCCGTCTAGTGAATGGGATCACGGTGGTCTTCGCTGGGTTGATGTTAAGCCCTACCGTGTTGCACCATCTCTTTGCCAAGTTTAGGCCCCTTTGAACAATGTCACAGAGAGTGTTCTCAAACTTGCCTCTCGCCATTATGACGATGTCGTCCGCGTACCCTAGGCAGCGGATTCCATTGCTTGTGAGTAACTCGAGTAATTCGTCTACAATCAGGCTCCATAGCAGAGGGGATAGTACTCCGCCCAGAGGGCAGCCCCTTGTGGTGCCAAGACGAATCTTACTTTCTCCCACTATTGTTTCTGCTACCCTAGTACGCAGAAGGGTTTCAATCCATCTGCGTATCGGAAGGGGTACACTCCTTCTCTCGAGTGCCTTAATCACGCTTGTATGAGACGCATTGTCGAAGGCACCCTCAATGTCAAGAAAGGCGCAGATCGCTACCTCGCCGTTGACCAGCGAATCCTGCAGGTCAGACGTGAGTTGGTACAGAGCAGTATTCGTTGATCTCCCCGCTCTGTACGCATGTTGTCTGGCATGCAGGGGTGCGACTTTTAGCGCTTCCGATCTTATGTGGTTATCTATTACTTTTTCCATCCCCTTTAGAAAGAAGGACGTTAGACTTATGGGCCGAAATGATTTTGCTAACGAATAGTCTCTTCTTCCTATCTTGGGAATGAAAATTACTTTGGCAATTCTCCAGGGCTCGGGAATATACGACATCGCCAGGCTGTCTCTCATCAGCCCCAGCAGGTGTGGTAGGAGAATGTCGATACCTTGCTGCAAGAGGGCTGGGAAGACGCCATCCACTCCCGGTGACTTGTAGCTCGAAAAAGAGGCCAGTGCCCACCTGACTGAGTCTGCAGTGAACAGGTTCCTTGCAGTCAGCCAGTCTGAGCGATCCGGCCTACGCGTGACCGAAGCTGGGGTTAGGTCAGCTTGAACTGTCTCCGGGAAGTGCGTTTGTAGGAGTGTTTCCGCCCTCTCCTCTGCACTTGTCGTATAGGTCCCGTCCTGTCTTTTTAGGGATAGTACTGTGTCCGTCTTACCCTTCGACAACGCCTTGTGCAGTCTGGCTGCCTCCGGGGTCGAGGAGACGCTCTCACAGAATTTCCTGAAACTGTTTGACTTGGCCAGCCTAATCTCCTTGTTGTAGATTGTTAGCTGCCGCTTGTATTCTTCCCAGCTACCCGTGCGCTTGGCTTTATTAAACAGCTTGCGCACCCTAAGTCTAAGAGATGAGAGCTTACTGGACCACCAGGGGCAGACTTGCTTGCTGGTGGTCGCTTTTAGTGGACAGGCACAATGGTAGGCGTCCACAATGGATTGGTTTATGGCACTTAGTCTGCTCTCCAGCCCAACTGTGGTAGACCTACCATCCACTTGCTCCACTCCACTTAGGTTCCTACTTAGATTCTCTCTGAAGATACCCCAATTTGTATTTCTCGGGGTACGAGTCGGAGGTCGGTCCCCGATTGTCACCCTCAGAACAAAGCGGATGATCCTGTGATCCGACAGTGAGGGTTCTTTAGAAACCCGCCACTGTGAGATCAGCCCAGTCACGCTGTCGTTGCTCAGGGTAACATCTAGGACCTCACTCCGAACACTTGTTACGAAGGTTGGCTCACAACCTACGTTCTCTATATTAATATTATTGCTAAGTATAAATTCTAAAAGTGACTCACCCCTCACGTTGCAATCCGTGCTGCCCCATTCTGTGTGATGCGCGTTGGCATCGCAACCTATGATTAGGGGCAGATTGTTTGCCTTACAGTGCTCCACCAATTTAAGAATCAATGGGGGGGGGTGCCGTGGCTGTTTCTCCCGGAAAATATCCTGACGCAAGGACGAAGTCCGATCCTTCCTTGTCCTTTATCTGCACAGCCACCAGATCTTGCGTTAGAAGCTCTGAAATACAGAAGAAGTTTAAATCGGCTCTAACGACTAAACAGGAACGGGGTCTCTCGCTAGAGAGATCCCAGATTACCTTGCTTTTTCTTGTGTTGAGGCCTCTTACCTCTCCTCTGACCACCCAAGGCTCCTGAATTAGGAGGATGCCCAGGTTATCCGAAATGAACCTCTTCACGATGACCGCCGAGGCTGCCGATGCGTGATGGAGGTTCACCTGGGCCACCTCTATACCGGTACTGGAGATTATAGTATGGGTTCGACGAGAGACAGGTCCTCGTCTTCAATCTCTCCATCGACCTGCATCTCCAGCCCCTCCAGAAGCTCTTGGGTGGACGGCAACATACCTTCCTGCGCTGTGGTGATCCCGTTTCCGCTGATCACGTCTGCGGCGGTGGTCGCAACCTGCCCAGCCGAGATTTGGTCGTTGGGGGACTCGTCTTGCTCGCACGAAACCACGGCAGCAGTTGCTTCACGCGCGACTGGGCGGGTTATGGGTGGAGCTGGTGTTGCGGTCGTCCCCGTTGGCGGTTCTTGGCTCGTGGTCGTAGCCTTGGGCCTCCATGGCCTCACCACAATCTTGCCGAAGCGGAAGTTCAGCCTGTACCCCTTCTGCTTGATGTACGTGTATGATACGTCGTCCATCGTAATGTTGAGGTTCCACCCGGAACCTTCAACACTGCTTGCTACGACCTTCCACGCTGAGGTACTCAAACCTTCGTTCTGGTTTCTCACCAGATTGAGCGCGAAGTCATAGCTTTTGTCAGCACTCCTGGGAAAGAACGCCACCATACTGTGTAGTTGCGGTATTTCTTCTCCTCTTCTGACACACAGGGCCGGACCCTCCCAGCCCTCTAGCCTCGGCGTGATATTCTTCAGCCAGGTGGCCGACTTTTCATCCTGGCAGTCGACCAGCAGCATGCCGCCTTTGAAAAAGATGCCATTAAAGGCACCGGTATAGCCGACGCCGATGGTTAGGGCATTGACTAGGCAGTCTTGGAGAGCCGTCAGCTGCTCAGACCCTAGTGCCTCCGCAGGGTAGTTGTTGGGCAACACTGCCATCCGTATGTTGCTGACAGCCTCCGAGTATTTGCGGCCCGTGGTCTTCATCGGCTGCTGGTTGGGGTTGGGGCGTTTTCCACCGGCTCCCTGTGGTCTGTCTTCCCGTATTCTCTTGGGCAATGGTGGCTCCTGAGGTGTTATCTGGACGCTCTTCCGTTTCTCCATCCGACTGGGTTCCTCTTTGGGTGCTGGCCTTGCTTCGATTCGCCCCTCCGATTGGGCTGCTTGAGCTCGGCGGCGTCTCCGATTCCTGCGTCTAGTTGCAGACGAACCGCCATTGATGCCCACACGTCGTGTATTGCTGGGAGAGGGGATGTTCCCACCGCCCCTATTCAAAGCCCGCTTTTCGGCTGACTCCGGCGTCATGCCGTCCTCGAGGAACCTCAGGTACCACTTTAGAGTGGCCCCACTCATTCCAGCTCTGCGTGGGTCGTCGTGGCCTCCTGGCCGTCCTGGCTCCGGGGTACATGGGACGATCCCTCGTTGTCGTCTCCTTTTTCGTTCTCCCCTCGATTCCACTTTCGTGAAACCACCCTCCTGTCCGCAGTCGATCCTGCTCGAGGGGGTTGCGGGGGCAGCGCTTGCGCGATTTGCAGTGGTTGACACACTACGCTGAGTGTCGCTGCAGGAGGGCACATCGTCGTCGTCACGTGCGTGCTCCTCAAAGAGTGCACGTTTATCTGGCGACAATGCATCCAAAAAGCTAGGCTTCCGTCTAGCTCCTGGGCCACTCCTGCGAGCGGCACTAGTGCTGCTGCTGCTGCTGGCTGTTGTTGTAGTTGTTGTTGTAGAGGCTGCTGTTGATGTTGTTGTTGTTCTTGTTGTTGTTGTTGTTGTTGTTGTTGTTGTTGTTGTTGTTGTTTCTGTTGTTGTTGTTTTTGTTGTTGTTGTCGGATCATCTTTTTCTTACGACCGTTTGGCCCGTGTTGTGAGCCTCCCGGTCTAATATTGGAAAGGGGAAGCTGAAAGTCCGCTGCGCCAGAGCCCCTTGACGCAGTAAGGCCACCGTTACTTCCCAAGGCGGCCCGGTGTTGGGAAGGCTCCGTGCGAATACAGCCGAATTTACCTCCTGGCTGCAAATCATCCAATGGGCACGGGTCGCATAACACCCTGGATTAGGAGGTGGTAGCTCTTGGTCGCCGCGCACATGCAGCTTCTGCCAGCCCTCAGGAGAGATGCTATGCGGCATCTCTCTTGGTGGTTGGGAGATGCTGTGCTGCGCTGCGGTTTAAGCCCCTGCACCACGACAAGGTGCCTACCATTCGCAGAGGAAAAACCCATTCGAGGATGTTTTATTAGAGGTCGAATTTACGACCATTGCGCCGAAGATACCTTAATTGCCCACTCTTGCCAAACACGATTTCGACATATTGGCTGAACAGCTCTAGTAGGTGCGCTATAAGCGCTCATAGAAGACATCTTCGGTCGCATCGTCCTTCTCTTCCGTCGAAACGTGAACGCAAATTAGCGCTTTGTTGAAGAACTTCGCTTTTATGCGGATTGTAGCTAGTTCGTTCGCTCATCCACCGGGGTGAATGTTCGGACTGGTTGATGGAGCCTCTCTCCCACCACGCTTTTGAGCTTTTTTATATGGCCGCTGTGGAAAATGCCACAAGGACCTATTCGTGTCAGTCCCTGTCACGCCCAACGAACTTCTTAGACGGCGGTGATGTCAGCCCGCTGCGCTGTTTTTTTCTCTTCATTGGAAATGTTTTTTTTACGTGGCGCACAACTCTGTGGAGGAAATGTTTCGCCTTCTCACTTTAGCTCGCCTTCAAACGAATGTTCTTTGGCTAGCCAGAGGATACTTTGTATATGGCCGGAAGTCGTGAGCTGCTTGAGCCATCCATGCAGTATTTAAATTTGCATTAAAATATTTTCAGCATTAAATTAATTATAGTATACCTAGTATTATACGTTCATTTAATTTTACTAAGATATTTTAAATATTAACCAATTTGGACGGTATAAAGCCAACCGAAAGTTTGAAAATCTCATATTAGGTAAATAAGGTAGTATTTACTCGATTCTATTTATATTTGGTTTACTAAACAGAAAAAATTATGTCTGAGTTTGATTCAACAACTTCTTTAAACTGAAAATGATAACAAATTTATTTTCCGTATTGACCCTTCATCAAGCATTTTCAATCTGTCATTAAATTAATTAAGACCATTTTTAGGACTTCTTCTAATTCCTTCCGTCTACTAAGTAATACCATTCCGATGACATATTTTTTGCAATTCAATCCTCTTACATTGCACAAGGAATTCAAAACTCTTTTAGGCCCCTCAGGGCATTCAGGGTAAACTTTTATTTTTGTTTCTCTATTCTCATTAATTTGATTTAATAATTAAATAGAACTATTTCCTCATATTTTCACAAGAACAAGTCACTTAACATTTACATTGGCTTCACCATTAAGATTATGTTTTATACTTTATGGATGAATTAACCATACACAGCATATACAAGCTGTTCGATTAGCAGCTAATACAATTGCGGGACACTTATTTCTTACTCGTTTAAGAAAGAATGGTACTTCCCTTTCTTATGCAATTGTATCAAATTGCTTTACTAGTGCATTCTATTCTATTCTGTTGCCTTATTCACAGTTCTAAGAACACTGTACTTTAGAGAAGTAAATTTATGTCAACACATTCAAATGACCCATTCCATGTACCCCTAACAGGAGCAATTGGAACTATAACTTCAATATGACATACCATTATTTCTTGTAGGTAATATTATTTCTATTTTAACGGTATATCAATGATGACAAGATGTTTCTCGAGAAGGAACATTCCAAGGATTACATACTTTGCCTGTAACATTAGTAGTATTGTAATATTACGTTGAGGAAAATTTTATTAATTTTAACAGAAGTTTTATTTTTAGTGTCTTTCTTCTGAGTATTTTTCTACAGAAGACTTTCTCCATCTATTGAGCTCGGAGCTATATGGTCCCCTGCAGGAATTCAACCTTTCAATCCATTCCAAATGCCAATATTAAATACAGCTGTTCTTCTATCTTCAGGAGTAACTGTTACATGAACTCGCTACGCGAGGGTTATTTGTTACAGTCCTTCTAGAAATTTATTTCACTATTTTACAAGCATACGACTATATTGAAGTCCCATTTACTATTGCAGACTCAGTTTATGGTTCTACCTTTTTCATAGCAACAGGATTACACGGAATTCATGTATTAATTGGGATAACATTTCTTCTAGTATGTTCAATTCGTCATTTAAGTAACATTTTTTTTATATTTAACTTTCAATCATAAGGTCTACTAATTAGTAGTATAGATAATTTTTTCAATTGCTATTATAGCATCAATTTTAATTAATATCACCAGCGTAATAATAACACTAGGGTCTGTCTTATCAAAAAAAGCCCTAACCAATCGTGAAAAATGCTCTCCATTTGTATGCGGATTTGATCCTAAATCTTTTTCGCAACTAACTTTCTCCCTTCAATTTTTTCTAATTACAATAATTATTTTAGTTTTTTATGTAGATATTGCTCTTATTTTACCTATAATCTTAATTATTTCAATTTCTAATGTTGTTATATGAGCCACAACAAGAATTGTATTCATTATCATCCTAATTATTGGATTATATCATGAATGAAATCAAGGAATATTAAATTGGTCAAATTAGAGTTTGTAGTTAATTACTCGTATAACATTTGATTTGCATTCACAAAGTATTGAAATATCAATCTACCTTATAATTCAGAATATGAAGCGATTTATTGCAATTAGTTTCGACCTAATCTTAGGTATTTTATACCCTTATTCTTATAAATTGTAAATATTAATTGAAGCCAAAAAGAGGCCTGTCACTGTTAATGATAAAACTGCGATCAATCTCCAATTAGGAAGTATGACGATCAAGATAAAACTGCTAACTTTTATATTTTAATAGGTAAACTCCATGTGTACTTCTGTTTATATAGCTTAATAAAAGCATTACATTTTCATTGTAAAAATAAAATTTTCTATTTTTATAAATTAGTAAGTATAATACATTACATCCAAGAATTATAAATGCTCTATCTTAAGCTACTTGAATAAAAAATTAGAAAAAATTAAAACAAGAAAATAATTCATAAAACAAATAACAAAAGATAAATCTTTAAATTATTATTATGTTTAACAGATACATACTGAGAATACTCAACTAATTCATTGTATATTATTTATTTTTACCTCCTAAAAATTCTGAACAACCTTGATCACACGATTTATATACTCTTATCCCCAATACTAAAGGATAATTAATAATACCGTAAGTTGAAATACATATAAGGCATAAATCATGTAAAACAAAGAAAATAACTCGCTAAATAATTATGTAAAGATTTACTGAAATAAAACAAAGAAACATTCGAAACTAAATAACCTGATACTTCTCCAACTACACAGACAAATAAAGTTAATAATTTTAAATAACTAGGTAAACAAACTATATAAGGGATAGGAAAAGTTAAAACTTAATCAACCTCGTATACTCCCTCCAACAATTCTCATTACTAATAAGCCGCTTATACCTCGTGATGTAATTCAACCCTCATCTATCAATATACTTATTTAAAGAACCACAATTTAATTCCCCTGTCATAGAATAATACACCAACCGAAAAGAATAACAAACAGTGAAATCAGTAAAAAAAATATATAACATAAGATAATATATTAACATATGTAACTTAAAGACACAATTTCTAAAATTAAATCCTTAGAATAAAACCCATCTAAAAAAGGTATTCCACGCAATGCTAAATTAGCAACATTAAGACATCCAGAAGTCAAAGGCATAAACACACCTACCTCTCAATAAAATATGGAATCGAATTAATAAATAAACACCAGCAGTCACTAAGGTCGAAGTGTGAACTAAAGCCGAAACAGAAGTAGGAGCTGCTATCGCAGCAGGCAGCCAAGACGAAAAAAATGTGCTCTTTTAGTCATACAGCTAATATAATTAATGCACCAATAATTTCTATTTCCACACTATCCTTTAGACTTTCTAAATAAAGGATATAATTTCAACTTCCATAATTTAATACTCAAGCAATTGCTAATAAAAAGGCTACATCCTCAACATGATTAGGTAAATCAGTTAATCTCCCAGGATTATAATATTTCACATTTTGAAAACAAATTTCTTAACAATAAGGCACCAATCCCAATCCATTTCACCCCAATAAAATTCTAATTAAATTAGGACTAATAATTAATAACATTATAGACACTAGAAATATTAAAACTATTACACTCGGCGAAAAAAAACCCACGCAGTCGAAAATTTTCTAATATTCCTAGTTTGAACTGTCACTATTTGCTCAAAATTCACTATTTGTCTTATTTAGCGGTTTTGTCATGTGACTACATGATTTTACCTTTATTTTTAAAACCGTTAGCGTCCGCACGTCTTTATTACACAATTTGGGGTTTTTTCTTTTGGATCAGTTGTGAAAACTAGTAAAGTTGAACATGGTGGTGTCAACAAAAAAGAAAGCAGAAATCGTAGCTTTATATAAAATAAATTATCCAAAAGTCAAAAAGCTCGTGAAATGGGCATAAGAGATTGGAACGTGCGTATTATAATTAAAAATTATACGTATTTTAATTGAATAGCTCGAAAAAAGGGCAGTGGACGTCGGAAAACAGTAAAACCTCGTAAAAAACGACAAACTAAACGGATGTGCGTTAATGATCGCTTTCAACATGCTGGAACAATCAATGCACCATTTTACGAAACCACTGGGGTAAAAATAACTACAAGTTCTATACACAATGTGCTGAATAATCTTGGATTCCGAGCGCGACGTCCAGCCAAAAAGCCACTTCTCATTATACGAATGAAGAAATACCAACTAGAGTGGGTAAAATTACACAAAACTTGAACTACATCAGATTGGATAAATGTTATTTTTCCGATGAATCGAAATTTAATTTGTTGGAACCCAACGGAAATGCCACAGAGCGTCGTAGGAAAGGGGAGCGTTTTTTGGAAAACTGTGTTTGGCCCACCGTAAAGTATTCGCCTTATTTGATGGTGTGGGAGCTGTAACCAAGTTTGGTGTTGGGCCGCTAATTATTCTAAAAAGATCTGTGAATGCCGAAATATAAATTGGAATTTTGAGAGAAGGCGTTTTGCAATCTATTGAACAGCTGTCCGAACATGCCCAAAAAGTTTATTTTCAGGATATTTCAGCCCCTTGTCATAAAGCCAAAGCGGTAACCAAAGCACAAGAATATTGAAATAGATTTTTCAATAATTTATTACAAACACTTACAGGTTTCAAAACAAAAAGATTTTTATGGAATAGGGTCTCTTACGTGGCCAGGAAACAGGTCAGATCTCAATCCAATTGAGAACTGCTGGCATTATTTGGGCAAAATGGTGGGCAAAATTATAAGAGAAAAGCGTCCAAAAAGTCGAAAAGAAATAGAAAACATTGTTGAAGCTGTGCGGAATGAAGAAATTAATAAAAATTATCTTTAACGCTTTTTTGAATCCATGCCTAACCAAATAGCCGAGGTTATTAGGAGGAGGGGGTGTTCCACAAAATACTAAGAATTTTTTTATACGAAATATGTTATTTTGATTCGTTATGTATTCTAATGTTAAATAAAAGTCATATAAAACTTAAAATATGTAAATATCTGGTTTAAAAATTACATTATTCTTCATAACAAAATTTACTTCTGTGGTTTTTTATGTGTGTGTTTTTACATTTCTATCTATAACAAGTGTTAAACTATAAGTTTTTTATGTAAAAATGCTTGAAACATAAACTAAATAAAAGTGGTTGACCCTCAAAGAAAAATGTTTATCTTAGAATAATATGAATCCAAGTTTTGCGCTGTATAAAAGCACTCTGTGGAGTGCGTGGGTTTTTTTCACTGAGTGTATAATAAAACGGTTAATATTTATATCCCCTCTCATATACTCCTTTCTATAATAAATAACCAAAGAAGCAACACAAGATATAAATACGAGTAATAATCTCATTCAGTCAAACAAAAAAGTTTTTACAATCCTAGTCGAATTTAAACTAACAACTTCTCATTCTGAAAATAAAGAAAAGTCATTTAATAAAAACCCCAAAAAAGAAGTAAAAAGTTCACTTTAATAGTAATTAAAATTAAAAATCGAGTTCTACAAATCTACCATGCTGACTATAAGCATATAAAAAAAGATAAAAAGATAAAGAAATCATAGTATCTAAAGATCAGCTCACATTTCTATTTAATAAAGAAATTTCACCTAATAAATTTTAAGAGGGAGAATCAGCCATATTACAAGCTCTTAATAAAAATCATCACAGAATTATTGAGGGCATAAAATTTAATAAACCATTATTGATTAATAAACTTCGATCTTCCTAATCGTTCATAAGTGATATTAGTCAAACAAAATAACCCAGATAAACACAATCCATGAGCAATTATTAAAGTGTAAGAACCACAAAGACCTCAATAAGTTAAAGTTATCAAACCCCCAAAACAAATAAGAAATTAAAGCCTTTAAATCAGTTTGACGTAAATACACTAAACTAATTAAAACTCCTCCCACTAATCTAATACAAACTCATACATACTTTTAATTAACCCCTCTAACTCTTCACCGCTGCAAAAAAGAAGAACCCGCAATAATCCATACCCTCCTAACTTTAATATAACTCCAGCTAAAATTATTAAACGGTGCTTCAACATGGGCCTTATGAAGCCATAATTTTTTTTTCCAATATTTCATAATTTATTGGATCTGCTTCGTAAAGCCTTACAATAAGTACTGAAATCTTAAATCTATTTAAAACTAAAGAAGCTCAAGAACGTGGTTGAGCTTTTTTGTAGAACGTTGTTCTCTAGTAGGCTGGTAGATCGCTTCTTTTTAAACGCCAATGGATGTTCGCGAAGTTTAGAAATATATCTCATTCTGCAAAAAATTGCAACCAGTATAAGTAAGGTAACCGACAAAGTATAAAATAATAAACTCCTGCTTGAAGGCGTTCTGGTTAATACTGTCAGCCCGAAATTAAAAACGAAGTGGGAATTAAACTTCTTTCAAAAAATAAATAAATTTATATAATTATTTTTTTATAAACACTAATTATAAAAGTACAAATCCAACAAAATAAGAACATTAGAAATACCATCAAATCCTAAAATAAGAAATATTAATAAAATAGTTATTACAATAGTTGAAAACAATAAAAACAAAAGTTACAATAAATATAATATTTATAGAATACATAAAGGATCAGTACAGAAATTTTTCAACGTTTTGTTGTGCACACGAAATTTATTTACGTGATCCAAAATAAGGTATATTATCTTATATATATTAAACAAAATCAATTGGATCACCACCAATTAAATCGCTTGGTATGAAAAACTTCGCTCAAGATCTACAATATGGTATAATATCTCTCTCGCAGAAAAACAAGCTTAACAAGAAAAAACGTTAAGTTCGGTTTATGTATATGCTACTGTGGTTTGATCCTAACAATTTTTTTGGAGACTACATAATTGGAGGCAATAGTATGGTCTATTTCAAGTTTCTTAGAGATATCTCGACTGTTGATCAAGTTTTCTAAACAAGCACCTGAATCCGATCGTTCAGTTTATATGGTAGCTATACTACATATACGCTGTAGTTGTCCTACATCGGCGGTTCCGTCAAAGGAACAGCGTCTTGGTGAGAAAAGGGCGCATTTCTGATCGATAACTTAAAAACTGAGGGATTATTTCGCATAAATATACATAGTCGAACATTGTTCAACTCGTCACGTTTCCTTTTTGGTGTAAAAAACTTTTTGGCAACTTAACATACACTGTTCACGGTATAAGAACCTGGTCTGATAAAATTGGGGCTCCGAAAACTGGGTTTTATTAAAAGTTCATATGCTGCTGTCTGAAAAAATCCGCCAAAGAGATCTAAGTTTAGATTCTAAACATTCATAAATTGTATCCAATATTAAAATGTATCAAAATTTCTGCAATAATTCTGTTCTGCAATAATTCTCTAACTGCAATATCATAATTTAATGAAGGATTAGAATAGATTCAAAGCGTTCGTCTGGTTTCCAAAAATATTATTGTATGATAGATATCATGCAAAGTTTAAACAAAATCATCTTTATTAAAAAACTTTTTTAAACAACAATATCACAAAATGAATGATTATTTGCTATAAAAAAATATACAAACATATGTAGGTTTGAATAAAACTAGTTTGGCAGTGTTGCACTAATTTGGGCTGTTAGCACAGAGTAATTATTACTAATAATGATATGATTGTCGATATCATAGTATTCGGAGTTTTATAATTGGCGGAACTAAATGCAGTAAACGTGAATATGCCTTTACGTTTTTGTTTCAAATCGGGCAGATTTGTACATTGTGCACTAAACCAACGACCCGTTATGCCATTACTATTTTTCGATATTATGCATATCTCCGCTTTTTGTCCTTTAATCTTGTCCCGAATAGTTTCGATGGGTATCTCATGAGTTCGCTCATTATACGCTGCCTCTCCCTGATACAAAACATCATTTTCGTTGTTTCGAATATAAATTACAAAATCGGCTATATCTCTCGCAGCCGTGACAAAGAAGCGTACCGTAAGATTCCCATAATCAGCGCTAAACAATAAGGGAAAAAAACATTAGTTGAAAGTATAACAAATGGGGCGCATATTACTTACATTTTAATATCTCGGAACTGTACATCGGAAAGCTCTTTAAAAGCTACATCTTTGTATCGATCTCTGTCCTCTAATAAGCATTGCAAATTCTCATCCGGCACTTCCGCCAGCCTTTGGTCTTTATGAAACGACGGAGTACCACATTCAATATTTTCTAAGTCATAATCTAATTTTGATTTTTCCATCATGAAATGCTTAAGTGGGCGAGCAGCGCAACTGCAATCCAAAGGATTCCCGGCAAAATACACATTGGTACCGTTACGAAGCATAAGCACTAACAGTTGCGGAAAATCCGTCAATTTATTGTTTCGCAGATCAATGTTTTCGAATTGCAAATCCTTTTTAAAATTTTGAATTGGTATTTTATATATCTGATTGTTTCTCAAATTGATGTTGATAAGATTCTTTGGTAGGTCGAATACATGTGCTTCGGATGCCAAATTAGTTAGTTCATTATTGGATAAATCCAGTGATTGCAGTTCGGTAAAATTTGCTAGAACACCTCTTCGGATTTCATTTATATTATTATTAGATATATTTAAGCTCAGCAATTTTTTAGTGCCGAAAGTGATATCGTATGTCAACACAGGCATTTGATTGAAGCTTAGGTCCAAACGCTTCAAGTTATAAGGTATATATTGATTGGATGGAAAAGTCTTTTTGGTGACAAAACTTATTTTGTTATGACTCAAATTCAACTAAAATTAATCAATTATGATTATGCATACATTATGTAATCATTTTGTAAATATTAATATTTGTATTCATACCTCTTCCAAACTAAGCAAATCGTCAAGTACCCCATTTGTTTTATTATCCAGCTTTGATATTTGGTTGAACGATAAATCCAACTTCCTCAGAGAAGGTAAGCCAATAAATGCGTCCGTTGGGATACTTTTAATGGCATTGGAGGACAGATTCAGAGTAAGCAATTGCAACAGGCCTTCAAAGGAACGCTTGCTTAAAGTTAAAATATATATTTTTGCTTAGTAAAGTTACGATGTAGAAATTAACAAAGGAGCAAGTCTACATCCTAGCTAATAGAGATTTAAATGCTCAGATATTTAGACTGCAGTGGAGTTTAACGAGTATTGACTTCTCATATGAATTCTATGTGCAAGGAAAAGTTATCAGATCTATCGAAAATCAAAAAAATTTTCTTCAAAAACAGATATGGTCTAAACATTTTAATATTATGTGAAATAATAACCAGTTAACATTGAAACCTAGATAGTTGGATATTGCCACTAAATTTAACGTCCCCGAACTGTCTTTAGGTAGATCGGCGAATTGTTCAAAAACATTAGTAGAGTAATACTAACCTGATTTCTTGAACTCCGTTAGCTTGCAAATTAAGTTCAAACAAGACTGGCAATTTTCCGAAAGCACTCTTATCCAACGTTGTTATGTTGTTTTGCTAATAAATAAGTAAGTTATAAATATATTAATTATTATTTCCATCGTAACTAATTTAGAGCCAATGAATAAATAAATATTTAAACCGTATGACATTATTTGTTTGGCAATTTATATTTTGATGCCACCTTTCTTGTAACAAGTTGAACTTACCTCTAAGTGTAAATACTGAAGTGTTGACATGCCTGCCAAACACTCAATCGGTGGAACGGTTATGCCATTTCTATTTAGGAGTAATCTTTGTAATACAAGCAGGCCCGTGAAACTTTGGGCTGACAATGAATCTCCGATTTGATTGTCATTCAAGTTCAAAAATAGCAACGAATTCATAACCGGCCAAGTGCCTGCTGGTATGCCAGTTAGGAGATTGCTTTCCAAATTGAGCTCATTCAGAGAAATTGGAATTTGAAACAGCTTCTCGAGTTTATTGTGGCTGAGGTCCAAAAAACGCAAACTTGTAAGCTTGGCCAGTGCCCCACGAACAATCGAAATTAATTTATTGTGACTGAGATTCATGTCCAGCAATGTGGGAAGCGTTCCAAAAACTGAAGACTTAATCTCCGTGAGGCTATTGTGGCTAAGATTTAGGAAGCGTAGTGAGAAAAGTGTCTGAAAGACACCGTTAGCAATCAATGAAATGTTGTTGTATGAAATGTCAATGGTGTGCAGCTCATATAGCTTTGGAAAACAGTTCTTCGGCACTTCTGCTATATAATTATGTGATGCATTTATAACTTTGATTCCGGTCATATTTTGGAAAGGCACCTGCATCAGAAATAAATATTTAAATTGGCTTCCTATAAAATGTGTGAAACTTATTGTATGATCACCTGTGCTAAATTTGTGAGAAAATTATAGCTCACTTGAAACTCTGTTGCAAAAGTAGTGAGATCAAATGCATTTCGTGAGAAATTTGTCAGCCTATTAAAAGACAGGTCCAAAATTGTAATGTTTACACAATTCTCAAAAGCCAGTGACTCTATTTTTTCCAAGGCGTTATGTGAAATATTTATTGTTGATTGGTATATATCTTTGAAAGAGTGCTTTTCCACGATCGTTATATTATTTTCAGTCAAATCAATCACCTAAAATACAAAATTTAATTAGTAAATATAATTGCTTAAAATAGCATAAATTCATTATATTCACCTCAACGTAATTCAGTTGGGAAAACATTTGAAATTCAACTTTTTTCAAAAAATTTCTGGCCAAATCAATAGTTCCGATTTTCCCGATGGAGCCGAAAGTGCCTCGTCCAACATCATTTATTTTATTATCGCTCAAAAATAGACGTCTATTAAATTAACACAATAAAAATATTTTAAAAAAAATTAATCAAAAGTTTTCTAAATCAAATTCGCATTCGTCATGAAGCTTAGTAAATAAGTGCGAAAGTTCGTGCGCAATAAATATGCACGAGAACCGGAAAAAATTATATAAGAAACAAGTAAGGAAGGATTGTAACTGAACATTTCGCAATTCGTCGTCGTTCGTAAAACCACAATCGGTTAACGGCTTGCATTCACTCTAAAAATGTTTTGCTAGTTCTTTCTAGCCACAAAACAATAATTTGTTCGAAGGTTATAACGTTATCTTGAACAATGATCTAGGACAAATTTCAAGAAATTATCTTTTCAAATAAAAAAGTGTTTCATGCAAGAAGAATCAAAAAAGTCTTGCGGTATTTTCGCTAGTTGGCGTTGAAAGCGCGTAGTTCTAGTTTTATTCGTCGCATCGGGTCATGCTATACCTTTTTGGAAAGCTCATTTCACACGCTAACACGTTTGAAGAAGCTTGGAGTCACTAAGAAGCTCGATGTATGGGTGCCACACGAATTGATTCAATAAAAATACCGCAAGACTTTTTTGACAACATATGTATTTACATATGTACTTTATGGGGTGTGCGACAACTCTTTCAGGGTATCACAAACTGCGGGGCAAGCTTAATATATCCCAATCAGGGATAAAGATGTTGTTAGAAGAAATGTTCACCAGATTTTATCTCTAAATTTCATTAAAATAACTCATATATTTACCGAAAAAACCATTTTAAGTCAATCGGTTCGAAAACCTCTATAGTAGGTTTATGAGGGCTAGATTATTTAGTAATGAACCGATTTCACCAATTTAGTCCACAAGCGCAGATATTTATCAGAAAAGATTCTATCGGGATTTCAATAAAATTTACATATGATTTCGGTAAAAAATCAGCCTTAAACTCTGGGGTCTACATATCCAGTAGTTCCGATTTCTACAAACTTTAGAAGTTTGATCGCATACATTAAAGGTAATATTAGAGGGAAATTTTTTTTGACAACGTGAAGGCTTCCAATTTATATACTATAAGGTGAAAGAATCAGATGGATTCAAAATTGTGATATATGGGAAGTAGGTGAAGATATTTCGCCCATTTTCGCAACTTAATATTAGGTTGTCTGGATAATGTTACGCATCAAATTTTGTTGAAAGTGAAATTCAATTCTACAACATTTGTTAATCCTTATCGTTCAATTTCACCAATTTTCAAATAGTCGATGGAGTTGCCGAAAGTAATTGTCCTTAGCAAATTTCGTTGATATCACTTAAGTGATTTGTGAGATGCCGGTATGTACATACTCTAAATCGCTGTACAAAATTACAATTGTGCATCTAAATATTCGACTTTGTTATTGGCATTTTATATGTTTTGAATTACGGAATTTTGTAGGTATAGCAGTGGTCTAATTCCACCCATCAACAATAGTGCCAGGGAACATATGTACATATATAGCAAGTCTCATAATAATATCTTAAAATTTTCCTCAAGTTACAATATGGAAGGATGGGCAGACAGTCACCAACTAACTATTAAAGTATCAGTATGTTACAAGAGAATGAAAAATGAACTGAATATCCGTTCTAGATGAAGTTAATAACCGATTTCAACCCAACAACCTGTCAAGGGTTGTCATTTCGATAATCTAACCTTTTTTGGATTGGTAGGTAATCGATTTCAAGGATATCAAATACTAAACTACTAAGGATACTACATTTAATTCCAAGACAACCGGACATAGGAAAATGGGCATGCTTAAACCAAATTTTCCCATTTATACATATATACATACATGTGTACAATGATATGTATAATGGATTACAAATTTTGCGGTTTGTCAAAAGTTCTTTTTAGTGCAAAATTTAACAAGAAGTATGAGCACAAAAACCCGTTATGTGAATTAAATTTTCTACACTCTGTGTTGCAAAAGTCTGAAAATGATTTTACATTTACCTTAAAAACCGCATTCCTCGAAAACTGTTCGCATCCAAGCGACTAATGTTGTTGTGCGACAAATTCAATAATTTCAAAACGGAGTTGCGAGCGAAGGTACCTCTAAATATTTAAAAAAAATATTACTTAATAAAAATAATATTGCAAGTGCATGGTAATTACCTCGAAATTTCCGTTAAGGCATTGTTAGATGCATTGCACCAACCCAACTTGGTTAAGTCCGATATGTGTTGTGCTTCAAGTTTTTTAAGATTATTGAAACTAATGTCTAAGACCTCCACAGATCTTAGATTCTTAAATTGATTCTTTTTAAGATTCTCTAATTGGTTGCCATGTAAATCAAGAACCCTAAGTTTTCGAAGAGGCTGAGTTTTTGTAAATCATAATTAATAAACAAAATAAATATTTTTATTGCCTTTATACCTAACGCATAGGTTCAGGCTTATTTTAAGCTTATGGTTTAAAATATTTTAAGATTTTAATTATATGCCAAATATATGGTACATACCTGAAAAGTTTCAATTGGAACCTCGTTTAAAGGTCCGTTGATAATTCTTAAGACTTCTAGCTTATTTCCAATGTTTTGACCATCGAAAGCTTTCTTACTGATACTTTGCATCGAATGGCCGTCAATTATTAGTTCTTTCGCATTTCCTAATATCTATAAATAAACAATTACTTGGCTTAAAAATGCAATAAGAATAAATTAAAAAATTACCCCAAACGATAGTGGAGTAAACGATGTTAAATTGGTGTGAAGTATGCGCAGCTCCTCTATAGTCTTATTTACACCGAAGAATGGGTAATCCTCAATGGTAACTATAGGCGTATCAGATATGGTAAGCGATCTAGTTTTAACGGTCGAGAACACTGGCCCATATAAACGAACTGTAAAAGGTAAATAGATGTATAAGCTATCATACATACATATTCCCATTCAAGATTAGTTTAGAATTTGTTTTACCGAAATGACCCTTTAAAATTTCTAACTGCTCTACAGGCGTTCCCAGTGCTCCAAGATTTTCAAGAGCAATTGAGAGCGTTGCTAAGTTCGTGTTTTCACAACGCACATAGATGCCAACATCGGAGTTCTTATAACAGGTACATGGATATATAAGTTTCGGCCTTAACAAGCAATATATTAATACCCATATCTACATACATGTATTAAAGAAATCCTCACTTACTTTGCTGGACACTTATATTTTGGCTCATTGAATGCATATTCTGACTTCACTGTTGCACATAAATACAAAATGAAAGTGCACCTAAGTAGCAGCTTAATCATATTTCTATTTAAACAGGTTTGTTGAAGAGAAAATTCGACATTGACATGAACACCGATATAGTTCGTTGCTTAAGTCTTTCGTTTATGAGTAACCCGTGTCAATTTCATCAATTTTTGCTGAAACACATAATTCTGCTAAGAAAATATATTTAATTTATTCAATGTATTATAAACTGCTTAACTATTTATAAGGCTTCTTGCGGGTTCTTATTCATTTCACTAAATTAAACGATCAAAAATTAAACAAACATATTTTACTCATGTGGATGATAAACAGATCAGATCTATACATTGCACTGGACTCTACGTCATGACATTTTCTAACTAACTTACTGCCTTCATTAGCATTTACTTTTAGCGGGAGATCTACAAAAAGTATTGCTGGCGAAATACATAAGTAGTTGTAACCGAACAATTTTAATGCTTCATTAATGCTAAGAATTAGATTAGAATTAGATTTTGTTTTAATCGCGAACCAAACTACTTGCTCGATATTAATTATATCGAAAAATTTTAAAACAAAAACTAAAACAATAAATAGTTTGAACACCATTATTTTAGCTGTTTTCCAATACATGTTATGAATAATGACATCATTAAAATAATTGCATCAAAATCTAATTTTATGTAAAAAGGTAAAATTAACATGTTAGCCATCACTTTGGCTCGTTTGTTAAATATTAAAAACATACTATTTTTTTAAATAGTTTCTTTGTAACAAAGGTGAGTACAAACATTTAAAACCAACTATTATAAGAAGATACCTACTTAATTCTTGCAGATTTTAAAACTGCAAACCTTGGCAACACTGGTTTGTAGCAAAAATTGACAGCAATATGTTTGCTGAAATGCCATGAACACTGCCAGAAAACACTCAATCGCCTACTATGACCGACGGGAGAAATACTGACTTCGCCCGATTCATACCGCCATTGCTAAATCAGCCAATAAATGCAACGAATACTCATACTAGCGCAGCTTCAGGTTAAAATTTTGTATACATGCATGGGCATAGACAATAGTGTGTGTGCCGAGGGAGAATGTGAGTTATTTGTCGAAGCGAGCGCTAAAAGGTAGCCATTAATACTTAACCTTTCTATCAAAAAGCATATTGGTTCGCGTTGTGGTGTTTGATTTTAAACAAGTTTGCTCAAAGTTAGTTTTTATAAATTGAAATAAAAAGAATTTACAATGAGTTACCAAGTAGAAGCATTGAATTCTGCGCATCTTGAATTGCAAGGAAGTGGTAGCGGTGCCGAGCTCCGACGACCATTTGATCCAACAGCTCATGATTTGGAACCCTCTTTTAGATTGACTAGGTTCGCTGATTTAAAGGGACGTGGTTGTAAAGTGCCACAAGAAGTTCTTGGTAAACTTGTTTCGGCATTGCAGCAGGATTATTCTAATGCCTCGGATCAAGATGCTCAATTTATGAATATGGCTATTCCACGCATTGGGATCGGTTTGGATTGCTCAGTTATCCCCTTACGTCACGGCGGTCTCTGTTTAGTTCAAACAACAGATTTCTTTTATCCTATTGTTGATGATCCCTATATGATGGGAAAAATAGCTTGTGCCAATGTTTTAAGTGACTTGTATGCAATGGGTGTAACAGATTGCGATAACATGTTGATGCTGCTTGCTGTAAGCACCAAAATGACCGAAAAAGAGCGTGATGTTGTCGTTCCACTAATAATGCGTGGTTTTAAAGATTCAGCCTTGGAAGCGGGAACCACTGTTACTGGTGGGCAAAGTGTAGTTAATCCTTGGTGTACCATTGGTGGAGTGGCTTCAACCATATGTCAACCTAATGAGTATATAGTCCCGGATAATGCTGTTGTAGGTGACGTGTTGGTGCTAACTAAACCGCTCGGAACTCAAGTAGCTGTGAACGCTCACCAGTGGTTAGATCAACCAGAGCGGTGGAATCGCATTAAACTTGTAGTTTCCGAAGAGGATGTCCGCAAAGCATACCATCGAGCAATGAGTTCAATGGCCCGTTTGAACCGAACAGCCGCTCGCCTAATGCACAAATACAACGCCCATGGATCTACTGATATTACCGGATTTGGATTATTAGGACACGCGCAAACTCTTGCTTCGCATCAGAAAAAAGATGTATCATTCGTTATACATAATCTGCCTGTAATTGCTAAGATGGCTGCAGTTGCAAAAGCCTGTGGAAACATGTTTCAATTGTTACAAGGACATTCAGCTGAAACATCTGGGGTCTTCTTATCTGTTTACCAAGAGAGCAAGCTGCTGCTTATTGCAAAGATATAGAGAAGCAGGAGGGATATCAAGCTTGGATAATTGGTATAGTTGAAAAGGGCAATAAAACCGCTCGTATTATTGATAAGCCCCGAGTTATTGAAGTGCCAGCAAAAGATTAATAAGAATAATAAGAATTTATTATATCAAAATTCGTTTTATAGACATTAAATATTTTGCATACTTTGAAATCTTGATTTGATACTTGATTTGGTTTTTACACAGCATTATATTTAAAAATATATTTAATTACGTATATATAAGTTTGCACTATATATCTAACGATACCGTAAGGCTTACTATGTAATTGATACTACATTTTTTCAGTAATAAAGAAAATGTATAAAGATTGGTCATATAATTAAAATAACCCTTTTATTTGAAATAAATAGGACTTCTTCCTAAGTAGTATGGCTAATTATTTATCTTATAAATTTAAGTTAAAGATATTGTTTCATATATAAATCTTTCTAGATTTAGGTTTTTAAACACAGTTCGATAGCTTATTTTTTCTTATTCATTTTCTTTGTCAGATATAAATTTTTTTTTTTTTTATTTATAAAAGCTTATACAAAGTTAATACTATATGTATAACCTAAGGCATGCAGCGCTAGCTTCAAAGGCTATCAGCTGTCCGTTGAAGAATGTGTTGGTTTTATATTCTCCTCAATAGATCACAATCTTTAAGGAAACGATAGATGGTTTTTATATTTTCTTCCGTAGGGTTGGAAAGGAGGGTAATCGGATCTGTGTTGAAGTGGCAATCTCTCTTTTCTTTCAGAGTTGGGCAAAATTCTAATATATGGAGCACGGTTGTTGTTGAGTTACAGAACGGGCAGCAGATGGTACTGTTTCTTCCGAGGAGGTGCGCATGCGTCAGTATAGTATGTCCAATCCGTAGGCGAATGTAAGGTGTTATAAAATTGGTTGCTACTGTTGATGGGTATAGCGGTTTGATTCTGGCTGTGTTAACTATTGAGTAATGGTGGTTATATGAGACCCAATCGAGTGCCAATTTAGAGAGCCTATTTTGGTGTATGAGTCGGAATATATCAGATTTCATGAAGAAACTGAATGTAATTGTGGGCGTGTTGGATGCATTCTTTGCTAGTAAATCAGCGTAATTATTTCCGGATAATCCAGTGTGGCTTGGGACCCACATTATCTTAATTTTATTTTCATATTTAATAAGATATTCTCTAATTGCAGTGATGATGTTAGTGTGGTTGTTGCAATTTTGAATGGCTTGGAAACATGATAAGCTGTCGGTGCATATGACATATTTTCCAGGGCTTTTTGTGGCATGTAGAACAGCATGTAAAATCCCAGTGGCTTCAGCAATGAATATCGAACAAAAGGGGAAAAGTAGTCCATATGAGATTGGCTTTCCTTTCTCGCTAACGACCGCAAAAGAGGTTTGGATTTTTTTGAACCATCCGTGAATATAAATCTCCAACTGCCATGTTTCAGAGTATTCATAATTTCACAAAATTCTGATGCATAGATCGCATTAGGTGTGGTGGATTTAGGCAAACGAGCTAGGTTATCAATAAACGTGTTTATTGGAATCAACCATTGAGGATGACGACGTTTAGGAAGTTTAGCAGGTTTTAGTGGTAAGTTGTTTATTTTGGCAAAAAAGGTGCATTTATATATAGCTGACTCAACTTTTGGAGGTCGGATACGAGTTGATGATGAAGAAAAGGCATCTTGAAGCACATGGTTAGAACCAAGGATGATCTTCGGGTATAATTTGTATGTGGTGTCTTCCATATTGTCTATCAGAGAGGGAAGACCGGACTCTGCTAACATATTTTTGATTGGTGACGTGGGGAATGCTCGAAGCGATCTTCTAACAGCTGAGTGATACGGTGCGGCCAACAATTTTAGGTGACTTTTTGAATGATGCCCATATATTTCAAGAGCGTAGTTGATGACGGAGAGTATGAGTGCCTTGACAACATTAATTAACAAAGACGGGCCAATGAGCGAACGCTTGCATGCTAGGTACTTAACAATATTTGAGTTTTTAGTAATTCTATTTCTAATATATTCACAATGTTGTTTGAAAGCATATTTACTATCTAGAATTAATCCAAGAAACTTAAGAGTATGAGAACATGAAATATTTACATTGTTGAAAGAAATCGGTGGAAAATTACAATTATGTTTTTTACAAATGTGGAGTAGACAGGATTTTGAGTACGAAATTGAAGCGCCTGAGGAAAGGGACCATAGGGATAGTTGAGAAAGGATTTCTTTAAAGGTAGAGGATATAGCACTAAGGTCAGAAGATTTTGAAAATAGAAGGAGATCATCAGCATATAATTGATGCTGAATATTAGGGAAGGTGAACAGAATAACTGATAGCGGTGATCCCTGAGGAGTGCCGTTATCCAAAGGAAGAGTCGGTGAAGATATGCCAGAAATCAGAACTTTGATTTTGCGTTTAGAAAGAAAGGATTTAACAAAACTAAATATACGGGGGCCAACCTTCCATTTGATTAATTGTCTTAAAACTACATGTATGCCCACGCGATCAAACGCTTTTTCGAAATCAAGCGAAAGAAGAGAAGCGTGATTTTTATTAGCTAAAGCGTCACATATGAAGTGGTCAAGGTGTAAAAGAGCGTCGATAGAGCTGTGTCCTTTTTTGAATGCGACCTGATTAGGGTGAATGAGTTTATTGGAATGGAGAAACCAAGAGAGTCTAGTAGCAACAATTTTTTCTAAAAGTTTGCCTAGACAGGGTAGAAGGGAAATAGGACGATAGCTGGTAACTTCGCACGGAGGTTTGCCAGGTTTTAGAATAGGAATGATTGCGCTGGTTTTCCAGATTTGGGGTATGGTGGCAGTTCGATAAATATTGTTGTAATGGTTGATAAGTCGTTTGAGGAGGTGAGGAGGAAGATGTTTGATGATAGGATAGGAAATTTTATCTAACCCAGGCGTTTTACCTTTAACCGTAGAAAGAGCTATATTGAGTTCTATTAAAGATATATCTGAGTCGAGGTATTCAGCTGAAGGGGATAAAGTAGATGAAACGTAATTATAGGCAAGTAAAGAGTTCTTATTAGACGAGTATTCAGAGGAGAAATTATAATCAGAGGAGTTAGACGAGAAAAATTTGGCGAATTCTAAAGCTATATCCTGTGGATGTAGTAGATTGCCTTGAGAGGAGTTGAGTGAGAGAATAGGAGAGAAAGAAATATTGCCAGATAGTCTTCTTATATTTGACCAAATCATTTTAGGGTTAGAAGAGGAATTAATGCTGCTGGTAAATTTCTGGAAAGATTTAACTTTTGCTTGCTTCGCTTTTCTTCTGAAGATGGCATTAGCTTTTTTATAAGCAACAAGGTTTGATGATGAACGATTTTGTTTGAAATGATGCCATGTTTGTTGCTTATGCAGTCTGAGAGAAGATAGCTCACTATCCCACCAAGGAGGGTTATGATTACGAGGATTAGGAGAGGTTTGAGATATAGATTGGTTGGCAGCAGATCTTATAATCTTCTGAATTATGGCAGTTTCCTGATTAATAGTATCTGCAGGAGGGAGGGTGTCTGAGTAACGTAAACAAAAATCTTGAAATTTGGGCCAATCAGCTGAATCGGTGTTAAAAAATATTCTGGGTTTGAAGAAATTGGAATTATGGGAGGAGATTTTGGCTATGATAGGGAAATGATCGCTACCATGCAAATTGTCTATACAGTGCCAAACAACTTTGGGAGAGAGTGAACTGGAACAAATTGTAAGATCTATATGGGTGAAGGTGGAATGGGTGGAGAAATGGGTAGGGGAGCCATCATTAAGGACAACACAGTCCGAACAGAGGACAGCATCCTCAATAATGCGGCCTCTGGAGTTGGTTGAAGAAGAACCCCAAAGAGGGCACCAGGCATTGAAGTCACCAGCCAGTAAAAAAGGAGTCGAGCAAGAAGGAGAAGATTAAAGAAGTCTGCTGAAGTAAAAGTTTGGTGAGGAGGGGAATATGCACAGATGATTATGATTTTTTGGGGGAGGAAATTTCGATGGCAACGGAAGAGATATTCGAAGGAGGTATTGGGAGAATATTATGCGGTATACTTCTCTTAATCAGGATTGCAATACCTTGTTTGCTTGATGTGATGGAAGGAAGGTTATAAAAATGACCAGCATATGCTTTTGGGGTATAAGCTGATATATTGTTTGCAATATGCGTTTCGTTTAATAATATTACAGAGGGGTTATATTTTTTAATTAAAATTTCAAGTTCAAAGTAGTTATTAATGTATCCGTTCATATTCCATTGAAGGAAAGTTAACATAGCAAAAATAAAGAAAATTAAAGTATATACAAAGTATGAAAAATGTAAGTTTTAATTGGAATTTAATATCTAGAATTATGTATCTATGGGTACTTGGGTATGTGATTGTGGATGGGAGGGGGGTACAGGTGAAGTTGTGGAACAGGTTATAGTGGTAGGAGAAGTAGTAGTGGAAAGGGGTGAGAAGGGTGGAGAAGGAGAATTGTAAAGGGAAGAAACGGAGGGAGAAGGGGTTTCGGGGCAATCATTATGGATTGAATGTATGTTGGTAGGAGATGAAGCGTTATGTTTTGAAGTTGTAGCTTTAATGATGTCATTAGAATCTATGGTGTTTGAAGTTTTATCGTTGTTGATGTATTTTTTTGAGTGAGAATTGTTGTTGGAAGCTGTTACATTAGCATAAGAGAATGGTGAGGGGGTAGAAGGCAATTGAGATTTGTATAAATTGATGGCTTCACGCATCGAACACTTGTGGATAGTTTTAATTTTGAGTATTTCTTTTGACTGGACGTATTTTGGACAGGCGTTAAAGGAAGAAGGGTGTTCACCATCGCAGTTAGCACATTTGACTCTACCGCATTCAGTGGGAGGGGTATGATTTGGGGGAAGGTTGCAGATAGAACAAGATGGGGACTTATTACAACGCTTAGCAGTATGACCCAGCAACTGACAATTCTTGCAGCGCATGGGATTGGGATAGTACGGACGGACATCAAGGGTACACCAAGCAACTTCAATACGACTAGGTAAAGTATATTTATCAAAAGTTAACAATAAAGCACCAGTAGGCACACGATCGCCATTGTTTATCTTGGTAAATTTATAAACATCAGATACTCCTTGTTCTTTTAGACCATCAATTATTTCGTCATCAGTAAGCTGACAGATAAATGGAGCGTAAATTGTACCCTTTACTGAGTTCAAAGAGTTGTGAAGAGATACCACCACAGCACCAGCTCCGGGAAGATGTTTGGTTTGTAAAAATTTGTCCGCGATTTTTTGGTTCTTGACCAAAAGTAGTAGGCTGCCGTCACGAAGCGAAGTGATTTTGTTGATGTCTTTGCTTATGGCTTGAATACCTTTATGTACTGCAAAGCAAGAAGTGGATGCAATAGGTTTCCTGACGTCCTGTGATTTGATTACAAGGTACTTGGGATCATCCTTCTTAGTAATAGGTAATTCCGGGAAGAATTCCAGCGTTGAGTTTTCTGGCTTTTTTCTCTTGTTTTTGGACCCGGGGATAATAGTGCAAACCTATTATCCCCCAGCCTGTTGGCCCCAGGGGGCATTGCGAAAAGAAATTAAATTATTGCCCGATTAAATTGTGGGTTTAACTTTATAATGAAAAGTATAAAAAAACACGCGGAAAGTATAACGAACTGAAGCACAAAATGTCAAAGCTAGGTTATATTGCTCGTACAGAAAGTAACGAGAAGTTATGCAGCGAGTACGTAGTATATGTGCGCACGATATGAAAAAAACAACCGTACACAACGACGAACGACGAACGAATGTGC
>JBAWJQ010003170.1:0-30594 GCA_037783105.1 Bactrocera zonata | reverse complement strand
CTTAATGTCGACGACAATCAGCGTGCTAACGGGTGATTTTTTTGAGGTTAGGATTTTCATGCAGTAGTATTTGACAGATCACGTGGGATGTCAGACATGGTGTCAAAGAGAAAGATGCTCAGTATGCTTTGACATTTCATCATGAATAGACTTACTAACGAGCAACGCTTGCAAATCATTGAATTTTATTACCAAAATCAGTGTTCGGTTCGAAATGTGTTTCGCGTCCGTGTCCGATGAGCGATGAGGCTCATTTCTGGTTGAATGGCTACGTAAATAAGCAAAATTGCCGCATTTGGGGTGAAGAGCAACCAGAAGCCGTTCAAGAACTGCCCATGCATCCCGAAAAATGCACTGTTTGGTGTGGTTTGTACGCTGGTGGAATCATTGGACCGTATTTTTTCAAAGATGCTGTTGGACGCAACGTTACGGTGAATGGCGATCGCTATCGTTCGATGCTAACAAACTTTTTGTTGCCAAAAATGGAAGAACTGAACTTGGTTGACATGTGGTTTCAACAAGATGGCGCTACATGCCACACAGCTCGCGATTCTATGGCCATTTTGAGGGAAAACTTCGGACAACAATTCATCTCAAGAAATGGACCCGTAAGTTGGCCACCAAGATCATGCGATTTAACGCCTTTAGACTATTTTTTGTGGGGCTACGTCAAGTCTAAAGTCTACAGAAATAAGCCAGCAACTATTCCAGCTTTGGAAGACAACATTTCCGAAGAAATTCGGGCTATTCCGGCCGAAATGCTCGAAAAAGTTGCCCAAAATTGGACTTTCCGAATGGACCACCTAAGACGCAGCCGCGGTCAACATTTAAATGAAATTATCTTCAAAAAGTAAATGTCATGAACCAATCTAACGTTTCAAATAAAGAACCGATGAGATTTTGCAAATTTTATGCGTTTTTTTTTTTAAAAAAGTTATCAAGCTCTTAAAAAATCACCCTTTATTATACGGAGCTGAGATCTGGTTAGATGTGCTTAAAAAGGAAAACCGGCGTAAAGCAGTGTCTAGAATGCACCGCATAGCAGCCATCAGAGTTGCAACAGTCCACCGAACAGCGTCAGGTGATACAATATTTGTTATAAGCGGAAATGCCCCAATTGACCTACTTGCTTACGAAAACAAAAAGCTATGGGAGCTAAAGAAGACAACCGAAAATAACAAGAGCGCTATAAAACAAATAAAGAAAGATAAATTAATAACATGACAACAAAAGATGGGAGAATGAGAGTCGGGACAGATGAACGGCCAGACTAATAAAAGACATAAACTTGTGAACAAGCTGTAAATTTGGAGAAGTCGATTTTTACACAGCTCAGCTGTTATCCGGTCACCAATACTTCATGAAGTACCTCCACAGAATGGGAAAAGTCGAAGAGCCGTCATGCCAATACAACGACGCAACAGAAGACGACCGGAAGGCATTATCCACGCTCTCACCCTCCTTCATACCTCGGTCTTCTAATATATGACATTTCAGTTAGAAGCTGATCGAGGAATCTTTCTTATTGGCATATTATATAGTAGATGCCTGCTGGTATGTATTGAATCAAGTAAATCATATTCATAATATTATTTACATTTCCTCCTATTAAGAAACAAAAACATATAAAGAAATTATTGAAAAAATTTACATGCCCTCAGCAAATGAAATTTTTACGCTCATCTGCATAATTTGAGTAAAAAGCGAAATGAAATCAATCAATTTACATAGCTCTAGCGCTTTTTATAGAAACACACACGCATTTCAGTGTGATAAAAATAAATTTATGAATAAATTCGTGAAATAATTCCCGCCTCGGAAATAAAGCGTTGGAGAGCAAAATTGCGCTGACTCATGCCAAAAGATGAAAATAAATAAGTAAAAATATACTAAATTGATTTTCAATAGCGCACATAATTGAATATATAACACTGGCAAACATAACAAAATTATTGAAAAAAATAACAAAAATATATTGAAAAAAAATATTGAAAAGTGCAAATATTGAAAAGTACAAATATTGAAAAAATAAAACTGCAAATAAAATAATATTGCGCAATGGGAAAACAAAATTGACCTCGCGCCTGCAATTAAAGTGTTTTTCGCGCGGCAAAAACCGCCTGTGGATTCAGCGCCCAAGCGTTGGAAAAGCAAATATGAAAGCGATGGCCGCAAAAGACAGCGACGGCGACCGCGTCAGAGCGCGGCAAACGCGTAGAGGTGGAGAGCGCGTGGCGCGGTTGGCGAGGTGAGTTGCTCGCGCGTTTGTCCATGTGCGTGCGCGCCTACGCAAAAGCAATGTGCAAACCGTTACGTGTGCTGCTGGCATTGACCTCTTGTGTCAAATGAGATTTCGCGCTTTGGAAAAACAAATTTTCCGGTGGCGCGTCAATGACAGCCACGCAGCTGACTTGCAACCATAGCGTTATGTGTTTTTTGTAGTTGTTGTTGTTGTTACTTGCCAGACCAGTATTTCGCGGCTGGCGTTTTCAATTAATGACAAACAGCAGATTAAGCGGTCAAAGTCAATGTGCAGGCGGCAATGAAAGCAACGGTGCGGATTATGGCTGAGTTTTTGGCTGCCAACGTGCGCTATTTTTGTTATTGTAATTTACAATTATGCGTTTTCAACGCTCAAGTAGCGTCAATATTTTTGAAATAGCACAGCGCGCATTTAAAAAGCGTACCAGCTGGAGATTTGCAGCTACAACAAGTTTTTGTTGCAATTTTTGTAAGCGCTGACACACTGTTCGCGCGCTGACAAGCTGGCGTGACGCTACTGCTGCTGCAACATTTCGCAAATTTTCAATTTCAACGCTAGTTTTCTTTTACACTTTTTACAGTCGATGGTTGTTAGTGGTTGCTGTTGTTGCTTTTGGCACGCAGCAAATTATTTTGCAAATATGTGGACACAGTTGCGAATTGATTTGAGGCGGAAGCAGAAGGCACACAGAGGCCACAGGCGCGCATACAAGCAGCACGCGCAGAAAAAAATATTAAAAATAAGCGTAAAAATGTTGCAAACTCAAATCGATTTCAATTTTACGCGAATCTATGCATTTTCATTATTGTCAGTTCCGTCTTCTATTTCCTTTCGCGCCACACTTAAATATTTTCATTTTCGCTAAATGCAAAAGAAATTTTTTTTTTTTTGAAAAATTGTTCGAAGCTGCAGATATGCAAATATATGAAATGTCGTATATGTACGAATGTTAATACATATCTAGTATGTACATATGTATGCATATTTTTTTGGTTGTCAAAATTTCGTTTATTGCTTTGGCGCTTTTGAGCTATTTTGACAGATCTCAGTGCTGCCAGCAAACAGCAAAATAAACTTGTCAAGCATGTGTATTTTTACAGCTGTAAATTGACAAATAGCAACAACTACAAAAAATAACAAAAACAAAAATGAATAACAACTCAAAATACTTTAGCACCGTATATGAAGAAATTTCAATTGGATTGTTGTTGCACAAAATATTTGCCATGTAGCAGAAAGTGAAAAGTTGAAATAACAATTGAATTTCGATTTTTTTCAAAACAAAATAATTTTCGCAAACAAAAGTAAAAATAAAAAGTATTTAGACGAAAATTAAAAAAAAAACAAAAGAAAACAAAACAAACACAAAAAAATAAAACAAAAAAAAAACAGAAAATACAACAATTTAAAAAACTTACCAAAACTGAAAAAATTTTCAAAATTAACTTTTCTAAAAAAAATAAATAAAAAAAGTGAAAAACAAAAGAAAAAAATAGACAAAAATCCAACACAAAAATGTGGAAAATATTTTTTTGCAAAAACTATTTTTGCTCAAAAAACAATTAAAAACATTTTTTAAAAGAATTTTTTGCAACAAAAAATTCAAAAACAACTTAAAAAATCAAAAAACACTTTTCCAAAGAAAAAAAAACTTATAACAAAAAAATAGAAAATTCAAAATCATTTAAAAAAAAATTAATTAAAAAACTTTTTCGCAAATAAATTTTATCAAAACAACTTCCCAAAATTTTTTCAAAAAAAAATTTTCAAAAAAAATCAATTTTGTAAAGAAATTTTTCATAAAATAAAAAACATTCAAAGCAAAAAAAAAACATTCAAAACAAAAAAAAACATACAAATAAAAAAATTAAAAGAAAATATTTTTTCCCAAAGGCAACGTTTTCTAAAAAAAAATAGCCCAAAAAATATTTTCAAAAACAACTTTCAAAAACAAATTAGAAATACTTGTTCAGATTTTTTTAAGGAAAGTTTTCCAAAAAAATTTCAAAAACTAATTTTTCCGAAGACCAAAAAAAACTTTTCAAAGAAAACAATCAAAAACAACTGTTTCAAAATAAGAAAATCCAAAAACATCCTAGAAAAATATTTAAAAAACAACTTTTTCGCAAATATATATTTTTTTCTTCAAAACAAATTTTTTTTAACCATAAAATTTAAAATATATATTTTTTTTTCAAGAAAAGACTTCAAAAACGATTCTAAAAAAATTTAAAATCTTCTAAAGTTATTTATATTAAAATTAGTGAAAGAAACACGAACACAAGTTTTTGAACCCAGTGTTTGAAAGTTTCAAAACCAAATATTTTGAAAATTTTGATTTATGAGACTTAAATTTATAACAAAAAAAAGTGAACCTTGACAAGACTTTTTCCAAACTTCAGTTTTCAAATAGGATGTATAATTTTTTCGAAAAAGAATGTTAAAAGCTCATTAGCGGGAAAGCTCATTAGCAAGAAAGCTCGTTAGCATGAAAGCTCTTCACCAGTAAACCTGGTTAGCATGAAAGCTCATAAAAATGAAAGCTCTTCAGCAGTAAAGCACATTACCAAGAAAGCTTTGTCATGACAGCGTTCTTAAAATATTTTTTTGTTTAGAATATTTGTCATAAAGATCTGCTTCAGAGCAAACTTTAAATGCTTTAAAGCTTCACTGATACTAGAGATAATATTTTTTAGACTCTCAGTATCCGAAACGAAATTTCGAACTAGAAATTGAAGCAATATGTTTGCTTTATCGATAACAAAACGTATTGTAAGGGTTATTAGTGGTATTTAGTTTTATACCCGTTATATATTTCACAAAAAAGTGCTAAAGTTGTATTTAAAAGCTGCCTAACTTCCCAAAAAAATATTAAATCACTTTGATATACATACATAAGTGAAGCATTCCAGAAAAATTCACGTTTTATAAAAGTTAAAAAAAAAAACCTTTAGATCTTGGGAGCTTTCAAGGTTTTGCATTTCAGAGTTGATATTTCTAGTGTATGAGAATCTATATAATTGAACTTCATACAAATGCATAGAAAAAAAGAAATTAAAGATTTATTTTCCAGAAAGAAGAACACTACTATACGCCGGTTATTACCGAAATATTAAAAGCTCAAAAGTTTTTCTAGATGTACCGAACTTTTTAACGCGTGTAGGCCATATCTTTGGTCTATATATTCAAGAGCTTTGATACTAACTTATTTTGATTACCAATATTTCGTGGAAAAATACAGGTATAAAATCTCACAAAAGCTTATTTTCGATTTTTCAACTCAACGTAAACCCATTTTTCTACTTTCATTTCCATAATATTTTGCGATGTAAAATATTGCCCTATATTATTTGCTACACTCAGCAGCCAACTTCCGCTACATATTTTAAACCCACACTCCAACAATTCCGTTTTTGTGCATTTCAAAAATGCGCCTCGTTTGACTCCATATTTCCGCAGCATATTTGTCAGATGAGCATTTAATTGCAAATCCATATCCATATTTCAATTGCACACGACGACATAAGGAAACCGACAAGGCAACGTTGCACAATGTGAGGAGCGCAACAGTGAAGGAAAGTAAGCTCCGGGCGGCAGTTGGTGAAAATTGCATACCGCAGCATATTTGCGCGAATAATAAAGACGGCCGACTGCGAGCGCATCCAATATGAATATCGCATGCGACATAAATCAATGTGACATTTATGGTTGGTTGGAGAAGGCTTACGACCATTAGAGAGGCACCACCACCACCTGCACCTGCACCATTTAAAATGGCAGCTGTGGCAGTGAGGGTGAGGTAAAGGAGGTTGAGGAGAGTGTAAAAAAGCAGAGTGGAATGGATAAAAAATGAGGAGAGAAGGGGAATTCAGGTGATTTGTTAGTCGAATGTGTAGGTAAATCGAAAGTCGCTTATAGTTGAAGCTTATATAGGAACTTCAATGCTGAATTAAATGAATTTAATATTTTTGGAGGAAATATACATTAAAAATTTAAGTAATTAAATTAAAAAAAAAATTTATGTTAATTAAAATAAAATTAGTAAAAAAAATAATAAATTAAATGCCTAATTAATGAAAAATATACAAGAAAAAGGCAAAAATTATTTAAATAATATAATTAAATAAATTAAGAAAATTAGTTAACTAAATTAGTTAATTAAAAAAATTAATTCTCAAAAATTGTTTGAATAATATAATTTAAAAAATCGAAAAACGTAATTAATTAAATTAATTAACTAATTTTTTTAAATTAAATTAAATTTTCTTAATCTATTGTATTATTTAAATTAACATTATTTAAATATTTTTTGAGAAATATTTAATTTTTTTAAATTTTAATTACTTTAATTAATTAATAAAATAATTTGCAATATATGTACATATATCTTTAAGACTGTCAAAACTGTTAAAAGAAATAAATTATAACAAATATTTTTAAAGATGTAAAAATTAACAATAATTAAAAAAATAAACCAAAAAAATTTTATAAATTAAAGAAAAAATTATAAATTATTATTAAAACAATACATAAAATGATAATAAGACATTTTAAAATAAATTAAATTAAAACAAAATAGAAAAAAATTTAAAGGAAATTTACAAAAAATTAATTCAGAAAATTAATTTAATTTAAAAAATTAAATAATTAATAAAAAATAATTAAGTAGTAAAAAAACAGCACATAAGAGAGACAGTTTTTTTTAACAATTTTAATTTAATTAATTAAATTTTTAATTAAAATTAATTTCGGTTAATTTTTTTAAATTCTTATAAATTACTTACAAATGATAAAATACATATAATTTTTATTTTAAAAATATATTTTTATATAAAATTTAAATTACAATCAAATGAATTAAAAAAAACATATCGATATCGATAAATATCCATACCATCCTTACAAACCCTACATTGCTTTAATATATTTTCCTCCAAAATACTCCGCGCACTTCCAAAATCTCCACCTTGGAAAAGCAATGCTTTGAAGTTTCCGCTAATCGCTACGGAAAAAGCACCAAACACAAATAATTAAATTTATGTGCTTATTAGCAAAAACAAAGCAAACAAATCATATTTATGTGATGCGCGCCGCATTTGTGGTTTTTTAATGACCGCACGAGGTCCAATGCAATTTATTAAGACAAATCCCAGAGATTTATGCGCCGCACCCAACGCCCCTTTCGGCCCACTCATGGCAGGCTGCAGCTGCACCGCACGCACATATACTCACACATACACACATAACTATGCAAGTGCCCAGCGCTTTCGCATCAATATATTTGACATTAAAATATTTCAGAATTTTACGAATGTTTCATGCAAAGTATTTGTTGACAATTCGTTTGCCTGAAATTAAAGGCGTCACGGGCCGAATGGCAGCCAAGTCGGTTTCATACAGTTTCACAATCGAATATTTCGCTGAAAATAGGCGAGTGAATAACGATGCAGGCATTGTGGTAGTTTGTTGTTTTGATACATTTTTGTTGAATATTTTTGTAAATAATTTTGAGAAAAAAAGTTAAGACTTTTCTTAATTTTTTATTTTTTTATGTAATAAAATTTAAATAAAAAAATTTACCATTTTTAAATATGAAATCTTTAATTTTCTCTTTAAAAATAATAAACAAAAATAAAAAAATGTAATTCATTGTTTTAGGAAAAAAAATTTAATTTTTTGCTTTTAAAAATATAAAAAAAAAATCAAAAGTATTAAAAAAATTTATATAAATAAAAAACAATTTACTTTAAGTAACAAAAAAAAAATGTTTGTCATTTTTAAAATTTAATTAAAAAAAAAAAAATAAGCAAACAACTTTTTAATTATTAAAAAAAAAAACTAAAATTTTATTGCTTAAAAATTTTAAAGAAAAAAATGTATTATTTTTAATTATAAAAATAAAATGTTAAATTTTTATAATTATAAAATTAAATAAAAAAATAATTAAACTTAATTAGTAGTTTATTTTTTTCTGTTAAAAATTATAAAAATATATTCAAAAAATTTATTTAACAAAAAATTTACTTTGAATACAAAAGTGTTTTTTATTTTGGATTTAAAAAATTCTTGAAAATTTTCACATTTTTTCATTGAATAATTTTAAAGGAAAAAGTTTTTAATAAAATTTAAAAAAAATTATTTTGGATTTAAAAAATAAAATTTTGTATATTTTTAAATTACCGTTACAAATTTTAAACGAATAAATTAAAAAAATTCGGTTTTCAAAATTTTTTTTATTTAAATTTCATTTAATATTTTGGTTTTCAAAAATTATAATTTATTCAATTGAAAAAAAAAAATTATTTTATTAAAAAAATATTATTAAAACATAAAAAAATATTTCACTGTTTTTGTGTTCTTGTGAATTTTTAGGTTTTTTTTGTTTTGCTTTTAATTTTTTTTGTAAATTTTTCTATTTTTTCGTTTTTGTATCAGCTGCTTTGCTTGCCTCTTTTGCGAAGGCGTTGTTGCAAGCTAGCAAACATTTATATTTAGAACACACACACATACACACTTGCATATTTATTCATCTAAATACTTATGTACACTTGTAAGTGCAACGCCACATGCTAATTCAGCTATTCGAAGAACATTTAAAAATACATTCGCAGCAATTCTCAATTCGCATTCAACATTAAAGTCTCAACTACTTGTAAGGCAATAACTCAAGTGGACATGAAATGAAATTGATTGAAATGTTCTGTACGCGCGCGAAAATCTTTAATGCACATGATGGGCGCAGTGCTATTATTTAGTATCTAATTTAAGTTTTTTTTTTTGCTTTTCTTTATTTTTTTATTTTTCATTATTTTTCATTATTTTTTTCTAATTTTTATTTTTATTTTATTTTATTTTTATTTTAATTTTTTTTTTTAATTTTTTTATTTTTTTCTTTAATTACATATATTTCTCTGTTTCATTTTAATTTTGTGTGTATGTTTGAAATTTTCTTGCTTTTGATTTATTTGCTGGGCACTTAAAATGAATGTTGCGAGCGTATAAAGGAAATCTAATAATAGCCCATGCACGGCAATGTTTTGTGGGAAATTTTCTATTTGTACAAAATAATGTAAGTTGGGCGAGATCAAAGTAAATGGCGGTGCGATTACACGAGTAAAAGGATTAGGCGAAAAACGCTCGCGAAAATGGAAAATTTTCAAAGCAATAGTAAGCAGTTATTTTTAAAATCGCTAGAATCGACTGTAAAATTATAGAAGACATGGTGAAATGTAATCTGGTAAGAATTAAAAGAAATAAAATTGAATAAAAAGTATATAAAATTTAAAAAAAAAATAAATAATGACAATTAGCAAAAATTATACAAAAAACAAAAAAAAAAATTAATTTAAAAAATTATAAAAATTAAAAATAATTATTAAAAATTATTAAAAATAAATTATTAAGAAATTAAATGAAATAAAAAATAAAAATAATAATAATAAAAAAATTAAAGTTACAAAATTTTAAAAACTAAAAATAATTATTAAAATAAATTATTAAGAAATTAAATGAAATTAAAAACCAATTTTAAAAATTCAAAAAATACACAATGAAATATGAACCAAAAAAAACTTAATTAAAAACAATGATCAAAATTAAAAAAACTTAAAATGAAACATTAACAATAAAAAAAATTAAAAGAAATTAGCAAAAAAAAAAAAAAAGTAAAATAAAAAAAAAAATTAAATATTAACAAAATTACAAAAAAAAAATTCGGTCAGTATTAAAAGTATCCTTTTATGAGTCTTAAGGATAAAATGGAAATAAAAAAGAACAAAAAAATTAAATATTAAACATTAATAATTAAGAAAAAATTAAATAAAAAAGAAAATTAAATTGAAAAAAAATCATGAAAATAATGGAAGATTAACAATTAAACAAATTTGAAAAAAAAAATAAAACAAAAAAGAAATAATCAAGAAAATTAGAAAAAAACATAAAATGAAACATTAATAATTAAAAACAAAAACTAAAAAAATTGAAAAAAATAAAATTAAATTAAAGTAAAAACCATTAAAAGTTAAAAATATAACAAACAAAACAATTCAAATATTAGAAAAAAATTTTTATTACCTTTTACGAATAATAAATAAATGGAAACATTAAATTTTAATAAAAAAGTAAAAAAAAATTAAACTTAAGATTAAATAAAATCAAAAAAATTAAAAAATATATAAATAAATTTTTAATTTACAAAAAAATTAAAAAATATAGTCAAAAAATGTAAAATATTTCGAACCTTCTTAAAAAATATTTTAGCACAGCTTCACAACGCCGGTTGTATTGTACTAGTGTTTAGCCTTAAACACTACCCACAAGAACGGAGTTTACCAAACCAAACTTATCTTTTAACTCGTCTTAAACACCATTTCGGTGTTTAGCATTTAACAATTTTCACAGTAGAGTTTACTAAAACATAATTCCTTCATAACTGCTCTTAAACCCCATTTTGGTGTTTAATATTACAAACACGGAGTTTAATATACCAAATTTCTCTTTTAGTTCACCTTAAACACCATTTCGGTGTTTTGAATTTAACATCTTTTACAAACACGGAATTTACTAAATCAAACTCCTCTCATAACTAGCCTTAAACTCCATTTATAAAATACAACACAGCTTTTCTGTAACATTTCTCTGTAGAATATTCAAATTTAATCATACTATTAGTGAGACAATTCTTAAAGAAAAGAGCACTTGGTATACACAATAAGTAAGATTTATAATGCCTCATCAAGAATAATGGCAAATAGAGGATGTGTGCACTCCAGCCGTTGACTTCTAATCACAAGATTATAAGTATGAGTTATCAACGCCAATTACAGGAATCAAAAAAAGAGAAGAGTGCAAAAAGAGCATAATTAAATGGCAGCAACGTTGGTGAACCTTAACTAAAGGACGATGTACACACATACTTATACCTGATATCCACGCGTGGACAACTAGACAACATGGGGACCTGGATTTCGATCGAAAGAAGTCCGTAGAAGACTATGAACACGTATTTTTCCTTTTTCTTCGGTTTCTAAACATACGGGAAAAGTAGGAAACTGAACAGTTTAATGGTAGAAAATTTGAATGCACTTATGTGTCAGTCCTCTGATAAGTGAAAAGCTAGTCGTGAGGCGGTAACTTCTATCATGACTAAATTAAGACAGTTTCAGCAGAATAAGCGTCAATCCGTCCGGACAAAAGAGAAGACGTAAAATGTAAAATGTCTCGTCATTTCTTAATACCTTATCTGGTGGTTACGTAGTTGGGAGTAGGTTAGGTATAGCGAACTAAAGTTCCGCATTCCGGCTTTCCGTGCTTCCGCCTACTATTAAATAAATACCAAATCTTAAACTCGACTAATCGACGTTTCTATGAAAAATTAGATTATGAGAACACTAAGCTATATACCGTAGAGTATACTTCCTATGAAAATGCAGACTTGCGAAAGATATATTTATCATGTTTGCTTGAAAAAAAGAAAACGATGACCACACGATCTTTTGAAACAATTACAATTATTATACGAAAAAATAACTCATTCAAGCATTATGTACATCTGTATGCATGTAAATGGCTGAGTGAAATATGAGTTTTTCCAGCAATGAAAATAAAATAACAGTGCATAATTTTCCAAGCTGTCAGCCATACTACAACATAATTTTGAAATTTACGCCTTTTCGCTGTAAGAAAAATTACAATTTCCATTTTATGGAGACGAGCAGAATTGTCTGCGCATAACTTTTCAAACATATGCATATACATATGATGTGTATGTAAGTATATATGTATGTATCTATGTATATAAGTGTGTATCTGCATGTATGAGAGCAACCAAGCATATTAAATGGTCGTTAAAATAAGTGAAAATGTAAGCGTAGAAAAATACTAAAATTTTTTACAGCTAAAGAAAATGAGTAAGAAAGCAATTTTAAGCATTTTGAAAGCTAAAAATGTATAAAAAAAATTTTAAATTGAATAATCGGCATTTTTGGAAAATTGAAGCTGGATGGCAATTTTAGACTTGCTTAATGAAAATAAAGTGGAAAAAAACTAAAATTAAAAACTTAAAATATAAAAATAGAATTTCCGAAATTTCAACTATATAATTGTATGAAAAAAAAAAAATTATACAAAATTCATAAACAAAAATTTTGATTATTTAATTTAATAATAATTTTAAAATTCCACAGCATTTAGCACTGCTTGCTTAAGTATCTGCTTCGAAATGTATCACAAATAAACAATTGAAAGCAAAATCCAATTTAAAAACTCAATGCTGCCACAAATTTTCAGCGCATTTAGCTGACTGTGGCACGCCACAAACAAATACTTGTTAATACACGAGCACAGCGTTGAAACTATATACTTGACTGTTTAAGATTATTCATTGAAAATTCGCCGAGCGTTGCCACAGACAGCGAAGGTGAATTGAGGCAGCTTTGTGACGCTGGCGTTGCAGCAGCTGCACAGCTGCGGCTCGGCAACGTTTTGGCTACGCTGCAAATACAACGCTGTCTGGTGGCTGGTGCACCGATTGGCCGTGAATCAGTTATGACGTGCAAATTTGTGAAAAAATAATACAAGAACGAAGCGAGTGGCAAAAAAAAGGGGAAACATTGCAACGAAAAAAATACAGCGAAAATCAAAAAAGCGAAAAATGCATGCTTGGCTGGTGTGTAATAAGACTTTCGACTGCTTGTATGAGTAATAATTGTTTATTTGCTCAGGCTGCTCAGGCACACGCGAAATATTTGTACTTAGTATTTATGTACATACATATATACATATGTTGTGTGACAGTGCATATTATTTTGCTAACAAATTTAGGCAGCTTTGTTCGACAATTTATTTGAATATTTAATATATGAAATTTCTGCAGTGCTTTTGAGATGATGGAGCAACTTATCAGTAGTACGATGGCTTAAATTGAAAAGAAAGCAAACGCGAACTTTTACTTTCATTTCGAAAAAAGTCAGGATCCCAAAATTTATATGTTTATTTCGGGATTGGATTTCGGGATTTGACTTCAAGATTACAGAATTTCAGAAATATATGTAAAAAGTGAATCAATATTAAACTAGGCTTTTAAATTAATGGATTTTTTGTGGTTTTTTATACTTGTTATCAAATTCAAGCCACAGTTTTTGACAATTTTTTCAAGATTCAATGTATGTGACCTGGTCTACGAAAAAGAAGCTTAGGTGTCAAAAAAAATCAATTTTCACTTTTTAGTTGATTCGGATGGAAGATGAGATGCTTTTTCACGTGAACTAAAAAGTGAAAATTGATTTTTTTGACACCTAAGCCCCTTTTCGTAGACCAGGTCACATATGATATTTTTGATGCAGTTTTAAAGTATTTGAACAATTTGACAGTAGTACAATGATCTTCACTTAAATTAATGCAAAACAAAACTATTATTTGCATATCTAAAAATAATTCGGGATTAGAAAATTCAGAAAATTATTGGAAAAAGAATCGAAAAAAATTTCGGGACGGGATTTCGGGACTAAAAAATTTCAGAACATTAAAATTGAATCGAAAAAATGTCGGTACTTGATTTCAGGATTAGAAAATTCGGAAAAATATACATATTATATGAAACGAAAATTTTCGGGATTGGATTTCGGGATTAGGAAATTTCAGAAAGTTATATTGAAATTGAATCGAAAACAATTTCAAGATTAGATATTTTCAGAATGATATATTAAAAGTGAATATAAAAATTCTCGGGACTGGATTTCGGGTTTAGAAAATTTCAGAACGTTATATTAAATTTCAATCGAAAAAACTACGCTTCTTGATTTCATGCAGTTCCCAAAATTTTGTTTTTACCTATATAATGTGCTTTTACTAGACGAATTGTTTGTAAAAAAAATTGTTAGACATGATCCCGAATCTCAAAACTCCCGATCCCTTTTGTACTTTTTTTTATTAAAAAAAAACATTAGCCGTGATCCCGAATCACAATTTTCGGGATCCCGATATTTTATTATTTTTTTATTTTGTAAAAAAAAAAATTGTCGGACATGATCCCGAATCACATAACTCGGGATGCAGAAACTTCAATGTTTTTTTATTATAAAAAATGTCAGATATTATCCCGAATCACCTAACTCGGGATACCGAAATTTTAGACAATATCAAGAATTACAAATATCGGGGTCACGAAATTTGAGTAATTTTTTTAATTTACTTTTAAAAATTGTCAGTCGTGATCTCGAATTACAAGACTCTTGATCCCGAAATTTCATTACCTTTTTATAATATAAAAAAATTATTAGACATGCCTCGAATCACAAAATCCCGAAATGCCGAAATTTTATTACCTTTTTATTTAAAAAAAAATTGTCAGTAGTGATCCCGACTCACAAAACTAAAAATCCCGACATATTATATTTTTTTTAATTGTGGGAAAAAATTTCCATGCTTATGCTTTTACTTAGGTGGTTTTATTCGCGACATTTTGCATATTTCTCGATTTTTTTGAAAATTTAATAACTCCACCTAACTTGGTTCCTGAACATATACCTGCACACTGTAATTGCCACACTTTGCTATTCGCCGAAAATGTTGCCTGTGCGCTTGACTGAGATTTAATTTCAGCTGCCGTGCGAGCACATGTGGAACACATGTGGAGGGCAAAGAAGAAAAAAAATACACATGAGCATTTGCATTATCTAAAAAATAGAAATATCAAAAAAGATCTCCGCGCAAACGTTGGAAATGAAAATTTAACTTTCACTTAAAACATTTGCTTTTCCAACGAAAGTCATTCACACACACACACATACACAAAGGCATGCGCTGCAATTGCTGATAGTTACCAACCGATTAGAGGCGAATCTGTTGGCAGCAACCATGGAAATCATGGCAAGCAGTCGGCGGGTGTTTGCTACCAGCACTTGGCAGGCCGGCAAACCATCCAAACAGCTATTCAAATGGCCATTTAGATGGCAGGAAGGGAGGCAGATTTTTGCGCAAGGAATCCATTAGAGCGAACCCGAAATGACTTTGGCTAAAAGTTTAATTGAATAACTTTTGTTGTAGTTTAATGTTGATGATGTTTGTTGTTGCCAGCAGGCAGTGCATGTTGTTGCATATGCCATGAATTGAGTTGTGGCGTGTATAGCAACAGCAATAACCACTGTAACGTTATGCTACTTTTAAATATTGTAGCAGCATGCCAGCTGCTGCACGCCTCCAGCTCTGGTTCGTGCAACGGCAAGCATGTAAGCTCGCTGGCAAACAGCGTGGCAAGAATATGCAATTAATTTTTCACTTGACTCGGCAATTAGGCATTCAGCGCTCCGCGTCAGTCAGTCAGTCAGTCAGTGTCGCTAGAGTAATGAGAACTCGCCGCGACACGGTTCATTGGCTTGGCTGGGTGCTGACCTAGTCCTAGCCCACACTCTCTCCCTCTTACGTACCTTTGTGTGTGTGTGTGTGTTTAAAGAGGCTTTTACTGCCGGAGTCTGCTTCGTAAGTGAAATTATTTTGCTGCCATTTCCGTTCGATAGACTTTGCATATATAATATTACAGTTGCCTGACAGTTGGCGCGTTGACGGAAGCGTGCCGCTGGCAACTAGTTTCAGCAGCATGTTGCAGCAACATTAGCGGTTTTAATGATACTTTTGAAAAGTTTGTTGCGTTGATGGTGTGAGGCATAAATTGTATGAAAATTGAAAGCAACTTAATGGAAGAAGGTATTATTTACTATTTTGTTTAATATTAATTCACTTAAAATAAGAAAATATGAAAAAACGTGATTTAAATCGATTAGTTTGTATGACAGCTATATGCTATAGTGACTCGATCGTAACGATTTGTTCGGAGATTAAAGTGTTGCTATAGGCAATGATTTATGCCAAATTTCGTGAAAATATCTTGTAAAATAAAAAAGTTTTCCATACAAGGACTTCATTTTAGTCGTTCAGTTTGTATGGCAGCTATATGCTATAGCGACCCGATCATAACGATTTGTTCGGAGATTGTAGATTTGCCTTGAAAAATAGTCTGTATGAAATTTTGTGAAGATATCTTTGTCAAATAAAAAAGTTTTCCATACAAGGACTTGAATTTGATGGGTCAGTTTGTATGGCCGCTATATGCTATAGTGGTCCGATATTAACCATTTGTTCGGAGATTGTAGCATTGCTATGGACATTATTTTACGACAAAGAATGACTTATGCCAAATTTTGCAAAGATATCTTGTCAAATAAAAAAGTTTCCCATACTAGGACTTAATTTGGATCGGTTACTTTATAGGTTAGCTATGTGATATAGTAGTCCGATCTGAACAGTTTGTTCACAGATTGTGGCGTTGCCTTACAAAAATAATCAATGACAAATTTCGTGCCAATATCATGCCAAATAAAAAAGCTTTCCATACAAGGACTTGATTCTCGGTCAGTGTAATGTCTTCAAGAAGTTTGCTTGAGTTAACTCAAACAGTTTGTAAGCTACATAGCTGGTAAAGGCGAAGTCATGCCCACTTTCCAAAATTCAATGAATTGTAATTCATTTCAGCAGAACATAATATGCAGTTAAGTGCAACTGTTGTCCGCAAGACTTACAATCCGAATCGCCTAATCGCTTTCATGCTTGTTTTTCCTGCATTTAGGCTCAGCTCCATTAAGCTGCTGTTGGCTAAATTGCAAAAACTAATCAAAATTTTCATTTATTCCCAAACGCACAACACAACAACAACAACAACACACAACTCGGTCACTTCCGGTTTAGTTGGCAACTTTGCATATGACCAGGCAGTAAATCTCTTAAGAAACTAAGTACCAAACGACAGCTGCCAATAATCACGCCATCACAAGTAAAGTCATTTATCCACACACACAGACGCACAGCGGTGAATACACACCCATACATACAAAGTAGTTTCATGAAATATAGCAGTGCAAGTGGACAAAGTGTGTCGCCAACAGGAAAGTATCAAAGGCATTGCCAAAACGACAAGTAGCAAAGAGCTGTGAAAGTGGTGGTAAATGCAGAAGAAGAAGAAGACAACGCAATTGCTGGTGGTTGGAAAGGTTGGTGGTTGGCTGTGAGTAAGACTAAAATGCCTGAAATGCAGCGACGACTATCCACGGCCTGTCCAAATTGCCTTACGCTTCAAGTCCTCCAAGTCCTTTAAGTTCTGCGTGCATGCGGACGAGCTTTTAGCAAATACTAAAAGCCGACTGACACACACACGTACATACATATATGTATGTAAATATATACACCGTTATACGATTTGCTGCTTTGGCTTTCACCTAGCGGATGTAGTTGACGATTGCAGTATTAAATCTCGTAAATGCATCGCATGTGGCGCACGAATGCGTCACGAGTGATGCCATTATAACGGTATCTATGAAATATTCAACGTATTGTTGGCACAAATGTCATTGCAGTGCGAAGGATAACCAACAAAAACAAGAGCAATAACGACAACAACAACAAGAGCGACAGCAACAACAACATGCAAAAGCTGTGTGTGCAGGAAAGCGAGCGAGAGAGAAGCGCTATGAGTTTTTCGTGTTTGTGGATTTGGACGAGTCGGGCAGATAGTGTTCGCAGTGCTTTGCTGTTGGTAAGAAAGCGGATTGCTGGAGAATGAGACTGTGATTAGCATGCATAAATCATTTACTGTGCATATAAGCGTATGTACATAAATAAAATATATGTATTTTTGTTTATATAGTATATGCACATATAAAATATATATTTTGGCTTAACTCTTAGAGTTATGTGGCTGAAAGGACGCAATATTAAAATATTAGCAAAGCTTCACAATGGCGGAAATTTATTTCATTTTTCACATAAAGCAGTTACTCAAGCGCCATTTTGATTTCCTTTTCTGAATTGCTTATATAAATTGCAGATTATTTAATTAAATTTGAAGACATGCATGCTAAATATATATATACACTCGTGGCCACGCAAACCTTACCACTCAAAATTTTCAAGTATTGACATATTTGACTACATTTTATAGCGGTTCTTTTGCGGTTTTTTTTATTTAGAAATAAGTTACTGACATATTATTAATGAAAAGTATTATTCAGTTAAAGATAAATCAATTGAAAGATAATGAGCTTCACCAAATGAGCTCGAAATGTAAGAGACTGACATGCGACGAAAAATGATATTTCTTATTTTTTTTAATTTAATTTCATTTACACTATATTTGAAATTAATAAATTTTTCAATTTTTTTTTAATTGAAACACTTTAAAACAAGAAAAGTGTGTTTCATTCATTAAACGTAATAACTAATTAAAAACTATAATTATAATAGGACAATAATTCAGTTTACTCGAAATTGAAGAAAATTCCGAACGAACGAAAAAGTCCGACAAAAATTTAAGATAGTATAGTGGTAAGGTTTGCGTGGCCACGAGTGTATATTTTTTTCTAACGGTTGTTTGTATCAACTAAAATTAAGTGAGTTAGAGATATGAGATATATATGTATATATATATAAATGGTGAGAAAGAAAATGGCTGTCTGTCCGTCCATCCGTGCAAGCTGTAACTTGAGGGAAAATGAAGGTATCGTGTTGAAACTTGGTACACATGTTTCTTAGCAAAAAAAAAAGGAGGCGGAGTTCGGAGATGGACATATTCGTAGCACTGTGTGGGTGCGCTTGGTCCCGTCCTTTTATAAGTTTAATGAACATATCTCCTAAACCACTTAAGCTACAGCAATTAAATTTACCCAGCTCAAATATTATAAGAACTTCTACCGATAGAGTGAAAATAATTGAAATCGGAAGATAATCCCGTCTACTTCTCATATAACGGTACTGTTAAAAACTACTAAAACCGGGATACAGCAATAACTAAACACGGCAGAGACGTTAAAATATACCTCCGAGATGATAAAAGCATGCTTAAAAGGAGACGGGGAAAAACTAGACTATGTGATCTCGGGATCCGTTCAACCGATTTCGACAAAATTTTGTACTTGGCATTTCTCTTACATTCTTACGTCACACTGGGAAAATGAACGAAATCCGACAACAACCACGCCTACTTCCCATATAACAAAATTTTATTTTATATTTTTTACACAAATCAGGAAGAAATTCATGTAACGAGCTAAAACTTTGCACTAATAATTCTTTTAAAATATGTCACCATGTGACCAAACATTGACCAAATCGGGTCGACACTATTCAAACGCCTAAGTATCGTATATGTGCACCCCAATACCCTTGCTGTTTTACCGCAAATAACGGTAAATGTATGGGATGTACAATTGATATACAGTGAGAAGCCTTTGCTAACAATAGTAACGCTGTAAATGGATTAAGTCGGATTAATACTTCCCTGAGCCCCCATATAACTAATACAAAGATTTTCGAACTTCCAGCTGACTTTATGCTGGATATCAGCCAATATTTGAGATATCTCAATGAATATTACAGAGCGTGATTTACTCATAACAGTGCATCTTTGTGTCAAAAATAGATAAATCTAGACGAAGCTTTGACCAGCTTCTATATAACTATATTACAGGATTTTCGAACATGTGGGTGACTTTACTCCATATAATAGGTGATTGTATGTGGGGCACCTCAATGAAACTCAGGGAGCATATTTTTAGTAAGTGGCATGTTAATAATATGTAGTTATGCCTAAATTAGATAAAATTGGATTAATACTACCTCCAACTTCCATATATGTACCTAATAGAAGATTTTAAACTCCCTATTTGCTTTATACAGTCTTTATCGATTATTATGTAAGATATCTTAGCAAAATTAACTGAAAGCATAATATTGGATTTATTATAGTCTAATGCCGAAAATATGCTGTGAAATTGGTCCAACTTCCATATAAAGAATTTTTCGATAGGACATCGCAAAAGTAGACCGATGGGGACAACAAACGATGACATATTTTTCCCGCTCTTTTGACATTTTTTGAGCGAGAAAACTTATGTCATGTTTGATGTCCCGATAGGTCGACTTTTGTGGTGTCTTTTCTTCAGTAAGGTTTGCCATTGCATCATGGAAAGATATACGTTCCAACAACGAGTCGAAATTATTAAAATTTACTACCGAAATTCGGAGTCAATGACCTCAAATTTAAGAATACTACATTTCGGTTAGTAATGAGTGACGTTGTCCACAACAACACAATGTATTAAAGTTAGCCATCCTCTTCGATTGAATTGATGATACATACATATCTCAAATGTGAGCATGATTTTAATATAAGTTTCGCTGAGGCATAAAGCAATACAAATAAGTGAGTCTATGATCTATAGTACCAAATTCGATTGTTGTCATACATTTTCAAGATTATTTAATATTTAATACTCTTTATGTAAAGTAAAAAATGGGATATCAAGGAGAAATCTGCAGCTCAGTCACAGATTTTCTTCACACACATTTATGTATGTCGTTGTTATTGTAGCTGCATACTACCTTTTAACACACATTTGCTTTTTTATAAGTTGTCAATAATGCTACAGCTCGTTACAGCAATCAAACGCGTACACTGTACCACACAACTACACTTGCCACAGGATAAACATATACACAAACACACACGCAAGCACAAGTAGATATTACTTCGCTTGCATTGATAACATGTTTGTACGCTAACTGTGCTGCGGAGGCCCACCGACCTTCATTCTACTCATAAAATTACACATTTTTCTTGGAAATATGTGACCCACCAACAACAACAAATCATAAAACATACGTTATGTGTTGTGCAATGATATATAGGTGTATTCAAAAGCTCTTGTTAGCGGTGAAATATAAGAAAGGAGAAGTATGAAAACTAAACCTTTCAAGAAATGTAAAAAATTGCTGAAAATTTGATTTCAATGGTATAATAAATAACTTTGATTGTGTTGAGGATTTGTTGTATATTTGGTTGAGTGGCAGCAGAGACAGCCAAATAAGTGGAGATAGGATGAGAGATGCAAATATTGTGAAAACCAAATGGATGGAAACATAGCACGGCAGCATAGCAAATATTAATACTTTGTTGGTAATGAATATGAAACTAGTTTTTACACAAAAAATATTTTTTTTTTAGAAAATATCAAAAAAAAAAAAAATATTAAAAAAAAAAACAAAATTTAAAAATTAAAAAAAAAAAATTACCAATACATTCTCATAACACAAATTTATAAAAATATTTTACCAAAAAATAAACAAATATTAGATAGAAATTAAAAATTTTGTTCATTTAAAAAATCATGAATAAACTTTTTATTCGAAAAGGAAATTTTTATATAAAAACTATTTTATTATTTTTTTATAGATTAAAAGTTTCCCCGATTTTTTTTGTTCTTTTTTTTATTAAAATTGTTTTCTAATTTTTTTTTTAATTAAAATGTAACATAAAATAACTTTTTATATAAAATATATTTTTTTTTTGAAATTTTAAAAATTTATAATTAAAAGAAATATTTCCAATATATTCTCATAACACAAGTTTATAAAAATATTTTACCAAAAAAATAAACAAATTTTAGATAAAAATTATTTTTATTATTTTTGTTTTTCTTAAAAATTTGTTCAATTTGTTTTGTGCACAATTTTTTTCCAACTTTTATGAAACAAATTTTTATTAAAAAAAATAAAAATTTTAGAAAAGTTATTAGCAAATTTAGAAAATTAAAAAAAAAGATATTAAACCAAATATTCCCATATATGTATTCTCGGAACACAAATTTATAAAAATATATTACCTAAAAGAAATTGTTTTTAAAATTTTTTTTATGATTTTTTTTACTAAAATATAACATAAAAACTTTTTTTCTAAAACACAATTTTTTTAGAAAATTAAAAAAATATTTCTAATGTATTCTCATAACTTAAATATATGTATATGCATAAATATTTAATATAAAAATAAAGAAATTCTATATAAAATTTATTTTTATTATTTTTTTTTTAATTTCGTTAAAATTAAAAATTTTTTCAAGTTTTTTTTGATTAAAATTTCTTTCAAAACTTTTTTTGATTAAACATTGTTACTAATTTTTTTTGTATTCCAAATTTATTAGAAAATTTTTTAGATTCAACATTTTCTTTAATTTTTATTTAATTCATTTAATTCAATGTTTAAATTTTTTTCATTTAAAATGTACTTAAAAATTTTTTTACCCTTAAAAATTAATTGAAAAAATTAAAAAAAAAAATTAGAAGTTAAATTTTTGCATTTGGTGAACAGGTTTGAATATTTTTTCGTTTACAATTTAATATACTTAAAAAATTATTTTTTTCCTTTAAAAATTTATTTAGAAATTAAAAAAAATTTAATGTAAAAACGAATAGGTTTGAATATTTTTTGCATTAAAAATGTACTTTAGATTTTAATTTATTAAAAAAAATACTTTTTAACGTTAAAAAATTATTTAAAAAATTAAGAAAAAACTTAAAAATTAAATATTTGTATTTTAATGAACATGTTATAATATTTTTTTTTACTAAAAATGTGTGTTTTTTTTTTAAATTTGGTACTATTAAAATTGTATTTAAAAAGTAATAATTTTTTACCGTTAAAAATCCAAAAATAGATTTCTGTATTTTAATAATCAGTGCCCAGATTAGGCATAACATAAAGAAAAAAATATTTTGTGATTTTTAAAAATTTGCATAAGAATTTAAAAAATGTCAAAAATAAAAACTACAAATTTCAACAAAAAACTTCAAAAAAAATTTCAAAATCCTTAGAAAGCACGTAAAATTTTTATAACAGTATTTACGTACGTATACCATGTAAGCACATAAAAAAAAGTTGTTAAATCACACAACTTACAACCCACAGCGCAGCAAAATATGTTCTCCACAAAATAAATAGTTCATAACGAAAAAGAAACACCGAAAATACCGTTACATAATTCAATGCATTTGGCAGAACGCTGTATGAATTTTTAAACAATGCCGCCGCTGCCATAGTTCAAGCATAGCCTTTATTTACGACCACAAAAATGCACAAGCAGAAGCACAGGCGAGCGGAGGAGAGGTGAGCGGAGCGTGCGTACAAGCAACTTTTGATCCGCTTTTAAATTTCATGACTGTGAAAATCATAAAATTTAAACAGTTTCCGCCTTTGCTTGGTCAGCCAGCCAGCAAACAACAGCCCAGCAAATAAACAAGCGCTAGCCGCAGGCAAGCGGCAGCAGCGGTGGCCTGGCGGCGGAAACGGAAGGGAGACATGGCAAACGGATGTGTTTGGTGAGAAGATTAAAATTTGAGCACTGAAGGAGACAAAAGCCGATCACGCCGAATCGCTTGCTACACGCACAGAAAAGACAGAAGTTAATATGCGGGGATTAAGCTACAGCATTATACTACATACATCATTATACATTATACTATACAACAAATACAACTACTAACTGGCAAATAACTAACGGCTGTTATCGCAAGGATGGGCGGGCGAGCGGTTAAGTTATAACAGCTTATGCGGCTTGTAGTTGTGGTTAAATTTGATTGTCTTTTGCATAAGTTTTATCACCGCCATAAATAGTTATGCGCGCTTACGCATTCTTCAAGGAAAATCAGTCGCCTTAGCAGCCATGCGGAGCTTGTAAAATTTAAGCTTTTGTTCTAGCAAAAGCTGTACTTTCGATTTATGTATATCCGTTATCGCCTTTGCTGCGTAAAAGCATACATTTTGGCGCAATGTAGGAAGAAATTGGGCGAGAAGCAAGCTGTTATTTTAAATAGTATCAAGTTAAGGTTGCTCATACGCAGTGGTGTACTGTGGCTTCTAAGTACATACATACGTACGAATGTTGAAAATATATTAAAATTATTATGGAAAAAGTGGGAAAATAAAAAGATTTATTGAAAAAAATTATAAATATATAAAGAAATTTTTAAAAAACTTCAAAATTTAAGAACTTAAAAAAAAAAATAACTTAAATGAAAATTTTTTAAAAACTGCAAAAAACTTAAAACTAAACATTCATAAAAAAATATTTTAGAAATTTACAAAAAAAAAAAACAAATATAACATTAAAAAAATATTTTAGAAATTTACAAAAAAAAAAAAAACAAATAACATTAAAATTTTTTTTTTTAACTTTCAAACTTTTTTTACGCTATTTAGTTCTTGGAAATTAAACAAAAATTGTAGCAACATTGCTAAAATTCTTAAGTAAAATTATTATTATAAAATAAAAAAAATGACTTTTTTTAAATAAGAAAATTTAAAGAACTTAAAAGAACTGTATTTTGAAACATGAAAAAATTAAAAAAAAAAAAAATAAAGTACAGTAAAAAAAGTACTTTATATTAAAAAAAAAAATTTTAGAAAATTACAGAAAGCTATTTTAAAACTTTTTAAATTTTTGTTTTTAATTTTGCAAACTTGGTAAATATTTTTTTGCAATACTGTCTTTTTTAATAAAAAAAAAATGCATTTTGTAACAAATTTTCTAAATAAAATATTTATAAAGTAATAATAAATAAATTTCAGTATTTAAAAAAATGTATAAAAAAAATTGATAGCATGTTAAACTTAAAAAGAAATTTTAATAAAAATTAAAAATTATTATAAAAATCTAGAAAAAGTATTTTAAAAACTAACTTAAAAAAAGCAATCCTTTTTTTCTCAAAATTCTTTTACAAGATTACTATTATTATAGAATGAGCAAATAAATAGAAATTGAAAAAAATACATAATTATAATTTTTTTTGAAACTTTGCCCAAGTTTTAAAAGAATGTTTCTGCATTTTCAAATTTGTGGTGTTGAAATATTATGCATGTATTGTGTTGAAGTGCATGTAGTATTAAACACTTTTTGTAAAGTTCGGTAGAAAAATAACTGTAAAATTTTGTTTTTTTTTTAAATAAGTATTTACACAGAAAATAAATTTTAATTTTTAATTTTGAACTTCTAAATAACGGAGTTAAAAAATTTGCTTGATTTTTTTATTTGGTGTAAAATTTTCCTTAAATTTTTTTTAACTGCCTTAATTTAATTTTCAATTTTCTTAACATTTTTAATTATGATTTTTATTACTTTTTGTTTCCTAATATTTTTTTTTTAAACTTTTATATTTTATAAATAAATTTTAATTTTTAATTTTGAACTTCTAAATAACGGAGTTAAAAAATTTGCTTGATTTTTTTTATTTGGTGTAAAATTTTCCTTCAATTTTTACTAACTGCCTTAATTTAATTTTAAATTTTTGTAATATTTGTTTTAAGTATGGTTTTTTACTATTTTTTGTTTCCTAACATTTTTTTTTGCAAAACTTTTATATTTTATAAAATAATTTTTTTAAAATTTTTTTTTTTTTTTTTTTTGTTAATTTTATGTATGAAAAATCTTAGAAGTATTTAAATATAACTACAGGCAAATTTTTTGCTAAGTTCCTTGCACTGGAGGTTACTCATACGCAGTGGCGGTCACAATAAAACCTCATTTTATAGGTGAAAATTTAAATTAACACAATAAATAGCATTATTTATTACTAAAAAAAAATTACGCATGCCCGTATTTTCAACAAAAACATACAAACATGTAGCTTTTTTATACAAAAAAAATGTATCAAAAAAATTAAATTTACCCCAAAAATCTAATTTGCCTGCAGCCCTTTTTTATCATAACTGCTTTGATTTAATTAGCATTTTCACTGCATTTAATTAGTTAAATTAGCTGAGTTTTATAATTAGTTTTGCGGTTTGTGAACAACTGCCAAAGTATTGTAGGAGAAACAACAACAAACAAATAAATTCAACAAAACTGCCTAAGAGCTGCTGGACAAGCGCAGCTTTATAGTCTCTTTTGTGGCTTTTGTGGCGTTTTTGTAATTTTGTTAGAAGGAAAAATCGCAAAGAATTAATGAGCACATACATTGTGGTCAATTATGTGGCTATGGAAGATGGTAGAAAGGGAGGACTGGAAAAATTAATGCAACGAACTGGAAAAGGCCGCAAATGAGGGTGGTTAGAGTAATAACAAAATGCGTTGTGGTAGCAATTAATACTTTTTTGTTTACATTAGTAGTGTTGCAAATTTAAAAAAAAGTATTATAAACTTAACACAAAATATATATTTAAGTATTAAACTTTTTTCTGATAGAAATAAATTATCTTAAATTCTTTTTCAATATGCGAAAGTACAAAAAAAAATTTTTTTTTTTGTTTAATTTAAATATACAAAGAAAAAATATAAAAAATTATTTAAGAAAAAAAATTTTTTTGAAGAACTATATTTTTGAAAAAAGAATTGAAAAATGAAAAAAAAATTCAATAAAAAAAAATTAATTAATTTTTCATCGAAATTTTTAGTTAGAAATACAAAGAAAATTTAGGGAAAAAAAATTTTTTTGAAAAAAAACTTTTTTGAAAAAAAATAATAATTTAACAAAAAAAATTGTAATTAATTTTTCATCCAAATTTTTGGTTACTCAAAAATAGCCAATGCCAAAATTTTCCAGAAAAAAAAAATTTTTTGCTCTGTGTACACAACTTCTAATTAAAAACTGAACTCAAAGTAGTCAAACAATATAAATCGCAACCACAAAGCGCGCTTCAAAAGTTGCAAATAAAATTCAGGCGCATAAAATATAAAAAAAAAATCCATAAAAAACAAGCCGAAAATAAGTAAAAATTATACACACGCACACATACGCACATGGGAAAAAAACAGCAATTTCGCTGCTGCCACATTAACTTTTGCGCTCGCAGACGCTGGGGAGCGAGTTGGAATATATTGCAAAATAAATAAGTGCTTTCATTTGAAATTAGCACAAAAGGCATCAAACTGCCAGAGCGGACACGCCAAGAGGGGAGTGGGAGAGGCAAAAACAAGTATATTTATATTCATTTGAGTGAGCAAAAAGGCGAAAAAACTGGCAACATGCGATATAAAATATAAAAATATTTATGCCTGTGTGTGTGTAAATAAAGGAGGAAACAATAAATAACAAATAAAAAAAGATAAAAAAAAATTTAAATAAAATTTTATGAACTGCCATATTAATATGCATGTATGTGTGCGCTTGCAGCACACTAACTAATTTCCTCAGAGAGTAATATTAAGTGAGCAAAAAAGGAAAGAAGGAAAAAATTATTGTAGCAGGCTTTTCGGCGTTCGCCGATGCGCCAAAGAGTCAGTGCTGATGAATGTGTGTGTGTGCTATAAGTGTGTGTGTGAAAAAATTCCAAATGGAATGTTTGAATGCAACGCGAAAGCGTAATAAATATAAATGAGTGTAGCTATAAAAGATTGCCTGCACGTCAGTAAAGAGAGAGGGAGATAGTGAGCGAAGAGTAACAGCAACAGAAATTGACTGCGATAGCTGACAGCTCAGCGGCTCCAACGATTGATGGACATTTCTCATTGATTTTTTGTTTTTTTTTTTTTTTAAAGTGGCAAAGTGCGGATGAGCAACTATAACACACTTTCACAATTGGAGAAAACAATATAAATGAAATTTTATAAAAAAAAATATGAAATTTAAAAGAAATATTGAAAAAAAGATTACAAAAAAAAAATTAAAAAAAAAAACATGTTAAAAAAAAAAAAATATTTTAGAAAATAAACTATTTTTGAAAAATAATAATAAGGTAAAATATAAAAAAAAAATATTTTTGATAAAATAAACTATTTTTGAAAAAAAAAAATTATTTTTGAAAAAATATATATTAAAACAAATATTACAAATAAAATTGCAATAGCAAATTAAAAAAATAATTATTTTGAAAAAAAAAATTATTTAAAAAAGAAAATTATTTTGAAAAAACAAATATTAAAAAAAAATTATGAAATGAAAAATTATGAAATAAAAAAATATGAAATAAAAAGTGTATGAAAAAAACAAAACTATTCACGAAATAAAACTAAAATTGTAACATGATGAAAACAAAAAAAATATTTATGAAAATATTATTAAAAAAAAAAAATAATTTAAAATTAACTAAATAAAATTAAAAAATATTTTGGAAAAATTTAGGAAATAAAGAAAAAATACTTTGAAATAAGTTAATTAGTTTCAAAAACCCTCCCAAAACAAATCATAGAAACCAACAACAAAATGTATGCTCAAATTATATTCCCAAAACCAATGCGCTCACCTAACAACTTCATCTTTAATAAGGAAAAAAAACAACACAGAATAGAAAATGCTCATCTCCCTTAATTATCACATAAACTCAGCTAATTAAATTCATAATCGAACACTAATACATAAAAAGTCATCGAAATTTCGTTCAATATGTGTGTGCGTGCGTGTGTGTGTGTCGCAAGGCGTGTGCATGTTTTTAAAAAGGAGGAACACTAATTTGTTTTTGTTTGTTTGTTTGTTTGCAACTAATTCGAAACTACTACTCACTGTAGGGTTGTGGGCGTGTTCCATAGAGCGGCTCTTGTAGCAGCGGTGATCGACCGTTTCCAATCTCCTTAACTGCAATTAAAGAGAGAAGACAGTAGAGTAGTAGTGGTTGGCATTTACTTGTTGTTGTGGTTGTGGTAGTAGTTTTAGTTGTTGTTGTTTGTTGTTGTGCTAGTGGCAGTGGCAGTGGCAGTGAGTACAAGTCACTATTTGCTTATTAATTGTTAAAGTTTTTGTTGTTGTTTTAGTTGTAATTTTGAAAATTGTTCGAAATTATGCGGTTGAATGCACAAGGAAAATAAAAAAAAAAATCGATTGCATTTAAAAAAATGCTGCTGTTTCCATAATGAACTATGTGTGCTTTAATTAACTTGTTTGCTTTAAGTTGTTAATCGTTTGGCTAAGCAACCCTGTACACACACACACACACGCGGCATTTTGTAGGTTTTGGAATTTTCCACTAAATACATAGATACCTGAGATACCTTTATGTGTAGTGAGTGAAGTAGGCTCTTTTTCAAAAAAAAAAAAAATAATAATAATAATTTAAAAAAATATAAAAAAAAAACATATATAAAAAAATAAATAAAAAAAAAATAAATAAAAAAAAATTAATTAAAAAAAAATTAATTAAAAAAATAATTAATTAAAAAAAATATATATATTCAAAGCAAATGAATGCCATTAAATGGCAGAGACATTCAGGTTATACTCAAACTTAAAAAAAAAAAATAAATTTTCCAATTTCTTTTTTGTCACAGGTGATAATTGAAAAAAGGTTTAAAAATAAATAAATTTAAAAAATATAAAAAGTTACCAAAAAAAATGTTTGAAACACTTGATCATAAAAAAAAAGTTAAATGAAGATTGAGAAAAAATTAGTGAATTTTAAATTAAAAAAAAATAAATAAAAATTAAGTAAAAAATTAAAACCTTTTAAAATAAAAAAAACATTTGAAAATTTTATATAGCTCAGATAGGTTGAAATATACTTAAAATTTCTTTTAAAATATGCAAAAAAAAATATTAAAATTTTCGTATCGAAAAAAAATATTTATGAAAATTTTATATATCTGAGATAGTTAAAAGTCTATTAAACTTAAACAAAACTAACTAAACGCATTCATTTCCACTTTCAAACAGTTCGAAAAAATTGCTTACTTAGGACATTTAAAACTCCCTCGCTCCGAATTTTAACATTTTAGAGGATTTTAGTACTTCACAACTAAGAAATGCTATTGTTTTGCTGACTTAAATAGTACTAAACAATGTAGCAGCAATATTTTTATAGAAAATAAACCCACATTAAACCAAAAGTATGCTTCCAATAACAATTAAGTTTTAAATTCAATATGAATTGAAGTGAAACAGTGAGTTTGAATAACTGAATTATATAACCACAAATAGATCTCAAGTTCAATTATTTCATTAATTTATTTTATCGATATTTTAAACAACTTATTATCGTTTTTATTTAATCGACAATTAAATTATTGCCTGCATTGATCGATAAAATTCTGTTATACTTCAATATTTTTTCGATATGATATAATACTACGGCTGATTTTCGAAATTTTAGTATCGTTCTTTCGATATATTTCGATCATTTATGTTCCATTTACATTTGATGATCATATTTCACTGATTACTTTTAATGCTTTTCATTATCGATTGATTCTATGAATATCGATTCTTTGAAAATATTTGATTTATCTTCAAATAAATAATACCAATCGCAAATTCATATCGTGTCGCCGATTTTCAATTTTATCAAATAATTTTATCGATATATTCCGATTTTTTATCGTTCTTATTAAATCGGCATTAATCGATAATTTTTCGATTTTTAGCCATCATAATTTAACCGTTTCGTTGCTTTGAATTTAATTAAATTATTTTATCGATAACCTTTCGATATATTACAATTTTTTATTGTTATAACTTAATCGAAAATTAATCGCTTTTTAAGTTTATTTTCTTGTTACTTAATAAGTTCTATCAAAAAAATTAGTAATTGG
>JBAWJQ010003169.1:0-31469 GCA_037783105.1 Bactrocera zonata | reverse complement strand
GAAACGATGTTGAATGTTTTCTTCTATCAAGTGTCTTTATTCAACTGAAACTCTTTACATAATCCTTATTAGCTAAAAGCTTAACTATTTTACAGTCATATCATTGAGTGTAGGAGAGAGTAGAGGTAATGGGAGAAAGTATGTAAAGTGTGAGTGGGAGTAGTTTAAATAAGAGTAAGCATAGGTAATTAAATATAAGAGTAAGACTAAGTTAGAATTAAGAGTACGATTAGAATAAGTATAAGTTAAGTATATAGGGCTATTATGTAACTCCTCCACCCTTAAGTTATTTGTGTCCTCGCAAATATTTAGTTTACAAGGTATTTAATTTTATTACAGTTATTGAAAATTTTTAAATTTAAATTAAATGAAATTACAATAAAATTAGTTAACATTTTCATTGTTCAAATTATATTTTCGTTTAAATTGACTTTTGTAATATTTTATTTTTCTGTTATTCGAAGAATCCACAACATAATTACCTTGGCGATAATACTTGTCAAGTTTCTTATATTTAGGTTTAGTTTTCGCAATTTGCCTATTAAATACAATGTTTTCTATTTGATTTGGTTCAGCCTTTCTACTTTTATTCAATTTATTTACTCTTTGAATTTTTTGTTGTTCAAACTCTTTACATAATTCATTTATCTCTTCTTTGTCAAAGTTTTTTATTATAAAATCAATTGGTCGCTTTTTTGTGGTAGAATGAATTGTTCTATTATATGCGTTAAAAATTTCAAAAAGTTTGTCGTCCAAATCTTTCGTTTTATGGCTAGTGTCTGCTTCTAATACCCTTAGATGCTCATTAAGTGTACCGTGTAATCTTTCAATGTCAGAATTACCTGTCTTTAGGTACGGCGTAGTTACGTGAGACTCAATATTTTGTTCACTTAAAAATAATTTAACAGCGCTGTGTAATATACAACGATCGTTATCGAAGATAAGTTTATTCATTTTCCCTAAAAATAAAATACGTTCTTTTAAAGCTGCTATTATTGCAATCCAATTTCTATCATTTAATTTATGAAATGTTGCATACTTTGAGAATTTATCTATGGTGGTGAGATACATTTTGTTCCTACAAGGGTACCAAATGTCAATATGGACTATGTCATTTAGGTGTGTAGGGGTTTCTGTAATTTGGTAGGGAAGTTTTAGGGGATTTCTATCGTGCTTAGCTATAGTGCAAATTGAACAATTATTAATATAAAGTGTTATTGTTTTATAAAGCTTCGGGTAAAAGTATTTATTCTTCAACTCTAAAAATACTTCTTGTATGCCTCGGTGGTTATTGCGAAGATGCTCATTTTCAATGATAGTCAATATATCGTTTTTGTCAGTAATTTCAATTAGCTTTATATTTGATCGATACAATGTCAAAGATCTGTTACCAAAATTACGAACAAAAACACTTTGAAACGCGATAAAAAGATCATCATTTTCGCAATAGATACACATGATACCTTTGTCTATTAATATACCTTGCATAATATTGCAAAGATCAGATTCCGGAGTAATTTCTACGTGATTTTGAACCTTTTTGTTTACAATTTTTACTACACATTTTTCTTTCTCTCCATAACTTAAGTATATTTGATTTTTGTAATAATTGATTGCTTTTTCTGTTATAAATATATAATCCAAGTTATCTTCAAATGCGCTATGTATTGTTGCAGCTGTTGACATAATGTCAACTCGTTCATCACTTTCTCTATTAACTTGGTTTTCTTCACGTAATTGGCTATTAAAAATATTCACATTTCCTAAATATTTAACTTCATCTTTTACACAGTATCTACTTAGAACATCAGCGACTGTGTTATCTTTGCCTTTAATATGCGATATATCAAAGTCGTACTCATTAAGTAGGATTTTCCACCTCTGAAGTTTCATATTTGGTTCTCTAAAATTATGTAGCCAAACTAATGGTCGGTGGTCAGTCTGAATTAGAAATTTGCGACCGTACAGATATGTGCGAAAATGTTTCACTGACCAGACAACAGCAAGTGCTTCTTTTTCTATGGTTGAGTAGCGAATTTCATGGTCAGACAACGTTCGAGATGCATAGCAAATTGGATGGCCTTGTTGGCTTAAAACTGACCCAATTGCGAATTGTGAAGCATCAGTTGTAAGGATGAACTTTTTATTGAAATCTGGGGCTTGTAACACTGGCTCACTAGTAATAAGTTTTTTTAACGTTTCAAATGAATTTAGGAATTCTTGGCTTCTATAATCCAATACAGCATTTTGCTTTAAAAGACGAACCATGGGGAATGCAACTTTCGCATAGTCTCGCATAAATTTGCGGTAATAACCGGTGATTCCTAAAAATCTTTTGATTTCCTTTATGTTTGAAGGTGGTTGCATTCTGTTTATTGCTTCAATTTTTGAGGGATCAGGTTTAATACCCTCACCTGTTACAAGGTGTCCTAAAAATTTTGTAGTCAATGCAGCAAAATGACATTTATCTATTTGTATCTTTAAATTTGTATCTCGTAAAGTGCTAAATATTTTTTTAATGGACTCTATGTGTTCCTGAAAACTTGTTGAAAATATCAAAATATCATCTAGGTATACAACGCAAATTTTATTTATATGATCTCTTAATACATGATTTATTAATCGTTGAAAAGTTGCAGGGGCTGTTTTAAGGCCAAATGGCATACGATTAAATTCGTAATGGCCACTTGCAGTTGAAAAAGCTGTCTTTGCCCTATCGTCGGGGTGCACTTCAATTTGGTGGTATCCCTTAGCAAGATCAATTGTGCTGAAATAACAGCATTTTCCCAACTTATCAAATAAATCTTCTATATTTGGAAGTGGGAACTTGTCGTCTACTGTTTGTTCATTTAGTTTTCTGTAGTCAATTACAATTCGCCATTTTTGCTTACCACTGTTATCTGCTTTTTTGGGCACAACCCATAATGGGGAATTGTAAGGACTACAACTCGGAGATATAATATTTTGCGCTAGCATTTCCTGTATTTGCCTGTCCACTTCTGCCCGATGTATGACAGGGTACCTATACAGTTTACTATATATAGGAGTGTCAGTTTTTGTATTTATTCGATGACGAATTTCACTACTGAAAGATAAGTTTTCACCATCTTTATAAAAAATATCTTTAAACTTATTTACAACAGTCTTTAAAACTTCTTGATCTTTAGAATTTAAATGATTAGGAAACATACTAAGTGACGAATGTTCTACTATTTCTTTTTCTTCATTAATAAATATTTCCAAATGTTTATTTTTTTGATAATCATCTACTGTTAATTCTTCTTCTTCGCAAAAATAAATTGGTAATGTTGCATCTTTTGTTATTAAAACTCTATTCTCGTAGTCGATTTTACAACTCAAATTAAGCAATATATTGTTACCTATTAAACCATCAAAGTAGTTATGAAATTTAAATTCTAGGAAATTAACATTAAAATTTGGTTTATGAAATTCTTTAAACAATGGAAAGCTATACTGTTTGTCTGTAGTAACAGTTCGATTTATAACTTTTAAAGTAATAGAACGTGATTTTATTCTCCATTTGGGATTACAAATATTTGGGTTTATGATACTAAATTCTGCACCTGTATCTATTATAAATTTAAGTTTTCTCACGTTTGTTTCAACTATTATATAGGGTAACTTCCTTGGCCCTCTAATTGAAAATTTTGTTCGTTTTCATTGACTCCTATTTCCATAGGCTCTACAACTGTTTCACTGCGAAAACGATTATTACTTCTGTTATTTAACAGTCGTTCGTTATTGTTATTATTATTCTGATTAAAAAAACTACTCGAGTTGCGATTAGTTCTGTATGTTTGGTTGCTGTAGTTGCTATTAAAACTGGGTTGAGTAGAAGAGTTTAATGTTACACTGTTTGAGTTATTTTGTCGCTGAATGTTATTAATGTTATTGTTGCTGTTCTGTTGTCTATGCTGTTGACTAAATGTATCATTTGCTCTATTGCTGTAATTAAATAGCTGATTATTCTGTTGATTAACATAATTGCTCATATTAGCTTCTCTGTTATAATTATTATGTTGCCTATGAGAAGAAAAATTCATGTTATTAACATAACGAGTATGTTCACAGTTATTCTTTCCATGAGCTGTTTGGTGATGTTTATAGTTCAAGTAACCATTTGATTTTATAATTTCATATGCGTCTTTTAAAGTTTTTGGATTCCTGCTTACAATAATGCTTTTGACAGGCTCGGGTAAACCATATTTAAATGAGTTTAAAGCAATCCTAGCATTGCTTTCACTATTTATACTAGAAGAGCTATTGTCACAAAAAGTTGATGCGTTATTTAACCGACATAATAAAGTATTAAGAGAATTATAAAAAGTTTCAATTGTAGAAGTACATCTACAAATTCTAATTTTGTCAATAAGTTCATCGACTGAATTCTTTTCGCCATGATTATCTATAAGGACTTTTCTTATTTCTGGCCATGAAAGTGGATTTCCGTTAATTAAAATTGATCTTCTAGCACTTCCAATAATTTTATCTTTAATCTGGCCAACTAACAGAATTTTATATTCTTCATCAGTAAAACTGTCTAACATTGGACACATGTAATCTATACGCTGTACAAAATTTAATAGTGCATCTCTGTTTCCGTCATATGGAGGAATGCTATTTATGTTGGTGGAAATGAGCTTAAATTTTTCGTTAATGTTTAAACTATCCATATTTGCTAAACTAAATTAAATAAGATGCCAAATAAATAGATAAATTTTACTTTCTTAAAACTACGAGCTTTAATGGGTATGTACACAACGGTGTGTTTGTATTGCTCTTAATGCAAATTATATACATACGTATCCATATGCACCTATATATATGTACATAAGTGTGACGAACTTTCTCTTGACTTCCAATTGCTTCTCCTTCCAAAATTTGCTGCAGCGTTGATGAAGGTGACCTTGAGTTCTTGACGAGAGGGGAAAAAAATGTGCTGTTCTCTTCTGCTCTACATCTCCATGCAAGCGTTGTACTGCTCTGATTTGTTTTTGCAGTTTCCTTTTTTCTTACTGCCTTCGTTGTCGTGTAATATCGTGTACTTCAATACCTTTCTTGTTGTTCCTACTTTTTATTCGTTGTTTTTTATTCTTTAATTTTGATTTGGTTACTTTTTTTCTGTTCTGCCGTAAGCTCTCTTTGAGTGCCAGAAATTATTCAAATACTCGTAGCATGATTTCTCTCTAAAACGGATTATTTACTGTTTTTTTGAAACGGCTTCTTGTTTACAGTTTTTTTTCTTTTCTTACAATTATATCAAAAAAAAATTTTTTTATTTCTTTTGGATTTCAAACAAAGTTCTTATGGAGACATTTTGTAGTTTTCATTACTTTTTATTTTTTTAAAAGTAATTTATTTTTCTTAAATTTTCTTTCCGAAAATAAGTTTTTAAGCTTTCCTCTTTTCGAGTCACGTTAATCACAACAAGTTTTATTTTAAAACACGTGTTCTTTTCGAACGTTTTGTTTTTTGTTATTAATTTTTTATTTTGAATTTTTTTTTCAAAACTTTTTATTTTAAATTTTTTTTCAAAACTTTTTATTTTAGATTTTTTTTCAAACTTTTTATTTTAGATTTGCAGTGCGTGTCAGGTTCGCGATCGACTGCGCCAGAAACGATGTTGAATGTTTTCTTCTATCAAGTGTCTTTATTCAACTGAAACTCTTTACATAATCCTTATTAGCTAAAAGCTTAACTATTTTACAGTCATATCATTGAGTGTAGGAGAGAGTAGAGGTAATGGGAGAAAGTATGTAAAGTGTGAGTGGGAGTAGTTTAAATAAGAGTAAGCATAGGTAATTAAATATAAGAGTAAGACTAAGTTAGAATTAAGAGTACGATTAGAATAAGTATAAGTTAAGTATATAGGGCTATTATGTAACTATATACTATATATCACGAAACGTAGTTTTCCATTTATAACAAAATTTTATAAAATCACAGAATTATTAATTGCTATGCAAAGTTTTTGATAACAAAAAGTCTGAATGTCAAAACACATTTTAAAGAAATTTTCAATGGAATATACATAAGCATATGCCACGACATATATGTATATAAATGTGCATACTTCTATGTATGTGTGTACATATATAACTTTAAAATATTTAAATTTTGTGATTGAGTATAGTATGTGGAATAATTTAAAAAATTGGTACATATTTCCGTTTTTAGATTTCAAATCAAAAACGAATTGTGATTTGATTTTAACATAACTTTTTTTAAGTACAATTTATCGACACTTTCCACAAAGAAATTAAAGCTTGCCTTAAATAATAAATAAAATGCTTTTAAACTGAATATGATTAACATTTATTTTAAACTTTTTTTGCTGTTGTTGTGTTGTTGTATTGGGCACCTAATCCCCGTTAGGATGATTAGGATTAGCTAAGTTGTAGTCGACGTCATCCAACCGTAGGCCCAGAAAACGTGCAGTCTCGACGGGGGATAAGTAGAAGTTTAATCAGCTACAGCATCGAAGCTGCGTAAGGCTCACTGCCGTTTCTCCCGGCAACTCGAGCTCTTCGTCTGCAATGGTTGGTGGTTTGACTCCAAGGTCGCCATTTACTGAGAGAGAGTAGGTGATGGTGTTAGTGGCTCCACTGGGGATGACAGTCAGTGCTTGTCGGAAGTTAGTTGCATCTGAAGTCTGGTCGACGTATTGTTTAATGATGTCGACGTAGGCGTTTTCTAACTATGCAGGTGTTGATGGGAGACATCAATAGGCATCTTATCGTAGTCCGGAGTGCAATGTCCTGACAAGTTTTCAGCTTACGCGTCCACGTTTCACTGCATCCAGGCGACCATATTGGGTGGCGTAGATAAGGATTGTCTTGTATGTTGCCAACAACGTTTCTTTGTCCTTTCCACATGTGCTGCCGGCTGGCGACTTGGGAATTTTGTTGCGGCTTTGTATTTTGGCGATAATCGCGGTCGTATAAGGAGTGAAGGATCACATGTTGTCGAAAGTCAGACCAAAATTTTTATTGACAGCCGGAATCTTAGAGCCATCGACTGCAATATCAAGGTCAAGTCTGTACACCTTCGTCCAGTTTGTATATATGGTTGCTGTGGATTTAGGGGGGAAAAGTGCTAACTTCCGTGCAGAGAGGAAGCGAGAAAGGTCGGAGAGATACCGTTTACCTTTGAACACATGCCATCGATTCCATTGCCCGACGTCGTATCGTGCAGTCATCAGCGTACGAGGTGATAGAAATTCTCTCTAGTGATTGCAGGAGCTTCGAGATGTAGAAGTTAAACAATAACGGGGAGAGGACACCACCCTGCGGAACCTCTTGTTTAAATCTTCTCAGTTTTGAGTGTTTACCTCGAAACAGTACGAATGATTGACGACCGCTCGCTCAGGTAGTTCATGGTCCACCTCTACAGTTCAGGAGGCAACGTGGTTTTTTGATGTCCTTAAGCCGGTTCTACTCACCTGGGATTTTATCAGGCCAAGGGCTGTTATTTCGGAGATCTAGCCCCCTTTACATCGGAGATATTTTTTGTTTTTGTCTATACTTTTGGTGTACGTACCGGGTTCTGAGTTTTAGCTTTTTATATATCTTGCTGACCGATCCAAATAAAGTTCTTGTATGGATATCGTTTCTATTTAACAAGATATCTTCCCGAAATTTGGCATAAATTATACGTATAAGGCTATAATCTCCTAACATATTGCTCTAATCGAACTATTATGACAAACATATAGCTTTTATACATACTGGACAATCAAAATTGGGCTAAAGGTCTCTATACCACACATAAAGATGAACCTATGAAGAGTATTACAGCTCCGAAGTTAAAGATTTTTCTTGTTTTTATTTCTGTTGGGAAAAATACCTGTGTGATTCGGAATATTAGAGTACTTTCTTAGAAAAATTCTGGTTAGAACCACCTTACTAGCGTATATCAATGGCCACCCGGACGTATGATGAACATTAATAGTGGCTATGCAAACATAGAAACATGCTTTAATACTGTCAGCAAATCCTATACAATTAGCAACTTAAAATGTATGTAATTTCCTATAGCCTTTGACGCAATAATCGAAACAAATAATATGTGCATATGTAAGTATCTACTCGTATACCTATGAATATATAGTTGCTTAATTGTGCCACTTTTAGCGCCAAATTGGAAATAAATAATAAGTGCATTTGAATTATGCTAATTAAAAAATCTGTCAATATAAATAAAAGGCGAAAAATAAATTGCTACAACAAAATTTTGTGTATATTTTGCTCGTAATACTTAATTTGCGTTGAAATTTCAAAAACAGGAAAACTATCAATTTTTTATGTACTTAATAGGGTCTAACATCTGCTGGATTTTCTGTTTTCGATGTTGTTGTTACGGTAATTTAGTCCCCGTTAGGGTGGTAAGGTTCCAATAAGTCCGTTAGGACCAGTAAATTTTTTGTTTTCGTCACTGTTAACTGAACACAATTAGGGATTTATATTGATAAGGTTTGCATATAAACCGACAATACGAATTGGACTAAAAGGACAAGAGAAAAACGAGAAGATTAAGATTTCTACTGCTGTTGTCGCAACGGCGGGAACATTCCAAAAATAATATTTGGCAATGACGGCGACTCCATTTTTTTTGTGTGGATGGAAGGGTTAGACTTTGATATACAGAACGACAGATACAGGAAACGATATTTTGGGACAAATGGAGTACTTCCTGTGGATATGTTAAATCTTATCAGATTGACAATAGAAGCAAGAAACGAGATGTTAAGACAGTGTTGGATTATAGATTAGATTGCCTAGGTCTCACATTAGACTCAACCTTATGGTGGAGTAGGCACGTGGGTTAATTCCAGTGCTACCAAGGCACTCTTGTTATGCAGACGCCTAGCCGTAGAACCTAGGGCTGCAAGTCAGTTGTCATCTGGTGACTGTATACCATGATCGTAAGGCCTATTGGCACTTATGGAGCGATTGCTTCGGCATAGAAGGCAACGCAATTTCCGATAAGCCTTCAATTATCGAAGCTGCAAAGACTCCCATGCGTCTGCACTTTAGGGACAATGCGCACTTGCCCAACCGTAGCTCTTGAAGTCATGCCTGAGCTCACCCCGCTGCATCTTGTAAGCAAACAGGCAGTGAAGCATACATACATACAAAAAAATTTAGAGTTGCTCTCGGCAATAAGGCGGAGAGGAGTGATGACATGAGGGGTAGCACTATCCAGTGGTGCACTGACGGCTCGAAAACAGCGGGAGGTATTAAAGTAGGCATTGCGGGACTGCACACCAAACCATCCATATCAATGAGATGTTTTCCGAGCATTTTTCAAGCAGAAGTCTTGCTATAAGTCAGTGTGCCGAAAACTCCAGAACACCTGATTCTAGATTGCCCAACAATTTGTAGAATCAGGCTTAAGACTCCAGGAACCATCTACGTGGACAGGGATCACATCATCTTCATAGCGCCCAGCAACCTCCTGGAATTAATCAGAGTACCTTTCTGACAATATGTGATATAGAAGAGGATAATAGACCATAGGACGCAGTGCAAAACTTGAATTATACTTTATCTACTTAGGTTAGATGAGATATTAGATGTCTAGAAAAGTAGTAGGAATAAAATTAAGCTAAGAACGAAAATAATTTTGAAGTGTGTGTGAAGATTTGGCTAAAAACTCACTCGACGGTGTATTATTGAGGTATAAAAAACCAGTGTATGGGATATATGACGACATTGACATAGTTCAGCGAATTAAAGACAGCGGCTACGCTGGTTAGGTCATGTTGTTGGAATGGACGAAAACACTCCAGCTCTGAAAGTATTCGACACAGTACCGGCCGGGGGAAGCAGAGGAAGAGGAAGACCTCCACTCCGATTGAAAGACCAGGTGGAGAAGGACCTGGCTTCGCTTGGAATATTGAATTGGCGGCTATAATCGCGTAAGCGGTGTCTACGCCAATAAAGAAGAGAAGAAGAAGAAAAAACCAGAGTTGTTGACCCATAATTCCGGCCTCTTTTTACAAATGGCTTCGCGCAAATTTCGCATAACACTCAAATAGTATTTCTTGTTGACAATTAGGCCAGTCGGAGGGAATTCGGAGTGCACCTCAATAATCGAAGGAAACTATCAACATCACCTTAATTTTGGAACTGCTTTGTCGTGGTTTTTTCGGGTTCGACTCACCTTTTCCACAATATTCGGCCGATTGATCGTCTGTGTCCGGGTTGTAAGCAGGGATCCAAGACTCATCGCCAGTAATAATACGTTTTATGATATCCTGGTAGTCTGAAAGCATTTTTTCACAGACGTTAACACGACGCTGTTTTTCGAAAAAAATTATAGATTTAGGAACCAATCGTGCTTTCACTTTTCTTAGGCCCAAATGATCTTTTAAAATGGTTTTCACTCTTTCTTCGAAAGTTCCAAGAATGCCAGGGAGATCATTGACTGTTAGTCGTCGATTCTCCAATTCTAACTCCTTTATTTTATTAAAGTGGTGATCATCAGTTAATGTTGAAGGCCGTCCTGGCCATGGCTTGTCGTTAATGCGTTCTCTACTCTCTTTGAATCATTTGTACCAATCAAAAACACTTTCTCGCGATAAACAATTACCACCGGAGGCATTTTCCCACTCTCTGAACGTTTTGATAGCAGAAATTTGATTCCGGTGGTTTATGCACGAAATTAATAAGTCTTACTATTATTTTCTTACTATTTTTTGCCCACAGTAGTGTTATCTATACATGTGTATGTGCAAACAGCACCTGTCAATATTTAAAATTGTTCATAAAAATACATTTTTGCCAATCATTTTGAGTCTATTCTTAGTTGTAATACATATGTAGGTATGTATATATACATACATATATGTATGTATGAATGTATGCACATAGGTACTCTTTCTGAAAAAAAAAGAAAAAGAAAATGTTTTTCGCAGCATATACAGGTTTAAAAATGAAAATGTCTCTGCTTTCCTACAAATGAAAATGCTAAATGAAAAGAAAAAATAATAGAAATTTTGTCAAAAATGTTTTTCTGTCACATCTTGACGTTGTTGCATGTAACAAATGCATGACAGCGGTGCAATATTTGGCCATAAAAGCAAAGTGCAATAAATTTACGGTGAAAATTATCATCTTCGTGGGCGAGTTGCTAATATTTTGCGAATACATTCTTGTTTTACTACAAGCAACAAGGAAATTTTACAAAACCAGGAAACAAAAACATGATAAAAATAACAAAACCAAGTTAACTTAGGTTGCACCGAAGCTGGAACACCCTTCAGAAATACAAATACCCTCGATATTTTTTTAAGAAAAAACACAGAAACTTCAAATTTAATAGGGAATGTTTATTACCATTCGAAAGAACATTTTTTGGCATTTATGTATATTTTGAAGATTCTTTTTCAAATGTTGGCTGCAACTATGTCTGAGATGGTCCATCCGTTGAGTCCAGTCATAGCGTAATTGTCCGCATAGAATTTAGACGTGAAATTATCTCCTCACCGAAGTGTTCTCTCAATGAATCCATTGATATATGCGATGTGTGGAAACTAAATGTCGCCGAGATTACTAGCTTCAATATCAGGTATGAAATAGTCGGTTATCACGGGGCGATTACGGTCGCCATTGTCGGTTATGTTCTACCGAAAATGTCGGATCTTCTTGGAACTTTTCAAGAGCCCATAGAGCGAAGCGATGTCGCTTGGAAAGGTCGAGCGGATTCAGTTCATGCGCAAACTGTATTTTGTACGCTTTCAATTTAAGATCTCGACGTAAAATGCGCCAAGTCGTTCCATTGTTCAGCTGCTGCGAACGGCGCCGAATCGACGCTCCGCCGTCTTCATGTATACTATCAACTATGGCTGCTATATTTTCTTCTCTGCATGATGGCCGTGGTTTATTCTGTCGAATATCATCTAATTAATGAATGTTGGGTCTCAAGATTGGTGATGATGTTGCGAAGAGTCGGCTCAGTAGGCTTATTCTGATGACCACATAATGAGCGAAGCGCGCGAAACATTCAGAATGTGAAATTTGATAATAAAGTTGAACGAATTGTAAACGTTGACCTGGCGTAAGTCTTTCCATAATGATTTGTCAAACAATCCGACACGACTCACGCGAAGTACCTCTTCTTAGATCACCTGTTATATATAGACAATAATCCATGTCAAATTCGGTGCAAATATCTTGCCAAATGAAAAAGTTTTCCATATAAGAAATTGAAATTGATCGATCCATATAAACCGAAGCTATTTGCGATAGTGGACCGATATTGGATAACTATGTACACACCCTCAACGATTTTTCGGCACTACACAGTCATAAACACTATCTATTAAAAATGTTTCGTACTTAAAAAATTTCACCCGTCGATGATTTTCCAGCAAAATAGAAGCGTTGGCGAAATGTTTGTATTTTTGTATTTTTATTTACCATTCTATAGTACAAACATATATTGCAATGTTTTTATTATCAAATATTCAAGTAGTAATTTTATTGCGATTTTCATTGTTATTGTTTTTCGCACGCGCCCACGACCTAATAAAAATATTTGTTGTTGCTATTCATACATATAGTATGCTTGAGATGATCGCAATATATACATATATAACATGATCGTTTCTATATGTACTTAGCATTTGTATGCATGCAAGTTTGTTATAAGAGGCAGACCAAGTATGAAATTAGGAAAGAACCGTTTTTTTCAAATTTTGAATGAGTATACCTTTAAAATCATATTTTTAAAGCGATATCTGAAAATTGTTTAGAACCTTTTAATGTGTAGCTTAATCAGTTGAGTGAGTTTCTCTCTAAATGAGTTTTTCTCAAAACAACATTTTTCGAATTTGTTTGAGTGATTACTTCCGCATACCTGTTTGATCTGGCAGGCCAAAAACGATTAAAATTTTGGATAAAATTCAACTTTTTTAAACTTCGCCATTTCATCAAGTAATCATTACTTTTTTCATGGTATGGACAATTCTAGAACAGATTTTTTTTGTTTTCATACATGCAGAAAGCAGAAAACACTTATAGTGTGATCCAAGTAGAGGTACATTATTTTGACAGATCATACGTGAGTCGTGTCAAGCAGTCACGTTATTTTTGTTCAGTATTATTTGATATTTCGGATGGATTACAAATCGTTCAACTTTATTGCGAAAATTCACCTTCTTTAGAGAATGTGTTTCCAGCGCTTCGCTCAACTTACGGTCAACATAATCGGCCTACTGAGCGTACTATTCGCAACACCATCACCCATCTTGAGACCCTTCATTCATTATCGGATACTATTCGACTGAAAAGACCACATCCAGCACGTAGTGAAGGAAATACTTGTAAAGCAGACGTAGCTGAGAGTGCACATGAAGACCGGGGAGAGTCGATTTGGCGCCGATCGCTGCAACTCGAACGTCATGACGTATGGAATGACTTGGTGCACTTTACATCGAGATTTTAAATTGAAAGCGTACAAAATAAAACTTGTGCAAGAGCTGAAGCCCATTTCTGGCTCAATGGTTTATTGAGTTAGTTAGGGGGGTATTCTGGTCTAGGATTTTGAAAAAATAGATTTTTTTGCATATTTTTTTTTGCATATTTAGACTTTCAAAAATATGACCTTGGAAGGATATTTAAAAATTCGACTTATTTTCGGAAATACAGCCGATTTTGTGACGTGGCGTCCGTGTTCACTAGAATTGTCTCCTAAACTTTAAACGCGTTTTTCTCGAAACTACTTTTTTTGAGGTGGTTGACATGATATCTTAAGTTCTACTGAACCAATTCCTTTGAAATTTAGTACATATCTTCTTTATGCAATGATCTATCGTGTCTGCCTTGGATTTCCAAAAATTGTGATTTGAAGTATTTTTAAAAAATTTGAAAAGGTCGAAAAAATCGGGTAAAATTATTTTTTTTCAAGTGGACGCCATTTTGTTATTGTTATTATAATTTTTTTTTTTTTTTTTTGAAAATGGTCAACCCGATAACGACATCCTTACTAATGAAGAATCTTCTTGTGTTTTGTGTTTTAGATCTCTACAAGGGTTGAAATCAGGTCAACCAGGACGAATTTTGTTTTTTTTTCTTGCAATTTTTTTTTTATATTATTAAAACGTCAATAAAAAACATATACAAAAATGGAGAGTAAAAATTTTTTTAATTTTTTTTATCTTAGTTTAAAAAAATGCATGCGTCTAGACCAGAATACCCCCATAATTGAGCAGGGTCACCAGTTCGCAACATTTAGTCGGTCTTTTCAGATGTATTTTTAGCCTTTCATTTATAAAAACTATACTAAGAGCACTGCATTGGTGGATGGGTTTTTATATCGATTTTGATCGGTAACTCGTTAAATAAAAAACACTTCAATCCGATCGTTCAGTTTGTTTGACAGCTATATAATGTACTTATATGTATGCTACAGTGGTCCGATCCATGCAGTCCCGACAAATGAACGAGTGCAAAATTTCACATCGATATCTCAAAAACTGAGCGGCTCGTTCTGGTATATACAGACGGACAGACAGATGGACATGACTAAATCGACTCGGCTCATCATAATCATTCATATATGGTATATATTTTATAGGGTCTCTGGCGTTTTCTTCTGGTTGTTACGAGTATAACAACAACTTATTCAACAACAGCAACAGAAACTTGATCAACGAGCCTTTTTTTAAATTTTCGCCACATTTCATTTTCTTTATTCTCTATTCTAACATTCACACAAACACACAAACGCACATACTTTTACTCCAACAAAAATATCAACAGAATTTATTGAAAACCGCTGCACACCCGCTGAGCTTTGGTGATAATCGACGCGACAAGTCATCAGTTGCCACTAACAGCAAACAACAAACGGCCATGCAATGTTTTGCGCCACGATCGGTTACTCAACAACAACAGGCATTAGTAAAGCTCATAAACAAAACAAAAACAATCGGAATCATCAACTCATTAAGCTGACAAATGAATGAATGAGAAGCACAAAAGTGTCGCATTCTGTCGCAATATTCTTGGATTTTATGCGCTCCACATTTATGGGCGACGTGGAGGTGCGGCAAGATGTTTGCAGACTGTTGTCTGCTGGTTAGTTGGTGGTGAATCGAACGCTTGGTGTGTGATAAACCACACTACTCGTTGTGTCTTTGTGACAGTCGCGTACAAACTCGCACGCTCAGCTGACTGTTCGTTTGTCAGTCGGTTTTTGTGAGAACATTTATGCAGTTGCTTGTGTTTTGCTTATAATTATTTATTGCGAGTGTTTGGAAAAGGTTTTCCAGCGTTGCTGTGTTGTGATTTTACCGTTGAAAGGTAGCCTATATAAAAATCGCTATAAAAATAGCAACCGTTATAAGTGAAAAAATATATATTATTTTGTTTTTAATATTTTTATTATATTTGGGCTTTGTGTGGCAGTATTTTGTGAATAAAAATCGCTTTTTTTTTTTGGAAATTTATATGAAGTTTAATTAGTGCAGAGTTTTACATAAAAAAATCAACAAAATTTCGTCACTAAATTCGAGTTTTGAAAATCTCAACATTTCGGATCAGGAGGAAGATGTCGACCCCATTGCGGTAAGCGCATACAATCTATACTAATAAATAATATATATGTGTATATGTATATTTTTGTGTATTTAAATATATGTATGTATGTATGTATATGTATATTTTAATTTTAGCTGAAAATTGTTTTTAACATTTTTAAACAATAATTATGGCAAATTACTCAATTATTAGCATTGAATTAGATCAAACTGAAAATAAAAATTGAATATTATTAACGACACCTCCAATTTTGGCACTAATTAGGTAATAAATTCAAAATGATCGCTTGAGTGCGTTAATAAAAATTTTAACGTTGCCAACAGCAGGATGAGTTGGCGCAAATTGTTTTTGTTTTTATAGTCATTAGTTTTACAAGATTTATTGTGTGTTTAGCTGAGTTTCTCTTCGCTTTGTTTTGTGCTTCTTAATCCTAACTGAATTCTTAAAAATAATTAAATTGAGGAGCCCTTATATGTCAAAAGTGTTGTTGGAGTTTTGTCATTTTGCGCTGTAGGGGCTACATGGGTTTCAGAAAAACTGAAAATTGAATTTTTGGCAGATATTTTTACAAAAAAAATTAAAATTTCAGTGAAAATTTTGCGACATTTTTTTTTTTTCAAATAGTTGTGATGGAAAAAAAATCCTTCGACCTAGTCTTTAAGAATTATATATATAAAGAATTATATTATATATTACCTAAAATACCTGTGTGTGTTTCATGAAGATCGGTTGAGTAGCTCTCGAGAAATCTTGCCAATATTCAATGGACAAAATTCTAGAGAAAATTGTTGTAAAATTTAACAAGACAATAAAACTTTTTTTCTTAAATCCGTAAACTCATGTAACCCCTGAAGAACTTGCTGAAGACCGAATTATTGATAGGAACAGTATCGAAATCTGTGTAATGGTAGTCCGTACTTCGAATTATTATAAATTATTACAGCACTATGTTCGTTCGTCGAAAAAGCTATATGTAGAATATAGAAAAAGCGTCGCATAACTTGTGCGTAATAGGCAAGTTGAGCTTTAGCTTGTATTTTTCAGCATCTACAACTAGGAATGACGCGATTTTGATGGTTGGTGGCGGTTTTGTGCCAAATTTTGTCTTTGTTCTCAGTATGGTTTGCCATTTCATCATATCACGCTTCACTTTGGTATAACGCTTGAAAATTGTACAAAATAGATATTATTATTTAATAATATGTAATTGAATTGTTTTGAAGTTATGGGTCTAAAGTTTCGCTTCATTTGGTATTTTTCTTTAAAATTGGAAAGTTGAATTTTGTGTTGTAATGAAATAATTATTTCTGTTAAAAATTTCGTCGTTGCCATATCGGTACAAATGAGGTGTTCATGAAGTTTTTTTTTTTTTGACGAATAATGAAACTGAGATTGTCATTGACATTGATATGTGAAAAGAATGCGGTAGTCATATCATTCACCAATTTTACAAATTAAGAATCCTGCGATGGATGCTTTAGTGATCTGCTTGTTCATATTGTGATACGACTAACAAATAGTATTTACAACCACCATATTCCCCAGATTTAGCTCGCAGGGAATATTTTCATCGTCTCAGACTTGAGAAATGACTCAAGTCAGGAAGGCAGAATTGAAAGAAGCGCCAATTTTGAACGTTCCGTAGCATCGCTCTATTATACCAATAAGGAATTGTGTGGGGTAGACATAGTAAAACTTTGTTCATAATTTAAATTCTGCAAAATCTATGATGTCCTCTTCCAAGTAATACCCCTTGGCCAAAATACACTTGCGCCAACGTTTTTTCCAATCCTTGAAACAGTTGCTAAAATCAATTTACGGAAAAGCCTTCAATGCTCGTAGCGATTCACGTTTAATGTCTTCAATTCAGTCGGAGCAGTCGTCTACGTAGCCAGAAGTCACACGGAGCTAAATCAGGCGAATGCGGTGTTTGCGGCAGTGCAGTATGCGACGGTGCATTATCGTGTGCAAAAATCAAGAGTTCTCGGCCTCTTTTTACGAACCGAAGAAAACTGTCTACATAACATTGATTTTTCATCAACTTTGACATGGTTTTTCGGCTTCGGCTGTTCGCATGTTTCCCCGTCGTGAGCCTAGATCCAAGACTTATCGCTAATAATACATGACATCCTGGTATTCGGAAAGCATTGTTTCACAGATGTTAAAGCGACGCTCTTTTTCGAAAAATTCGAGTGTTTTTGGAACCAATCGTGCTTTCTCTTTCCTTAGGCTCAAATTATCTTTCAGAATGGTTTTCACTGAGCCTTTCTATATTCCAATGATGCCAGTAAGATCTCTGTTTGTTAATCGTCGATCCTCAAGCATCAATTCTTTCTTTTATTAACGTGTTGATCATCAGTTGATGCTACGACCGTGGTTCCTCGCTTTGGCGCGAAATTTAAATTGTCTTAAAAAGTTACTATTACAATCACATACAATGTAAGATTTTGATCTACACTTATTTAGTTTTCAAGCAAATATCTCAAATATGAAATATATATCATGAAATATATGTATTTTTCCTATGTTTTTTGATTTTTATTACAATATTGAAATATTACTCATAAATTATATGGTTTTCCGCACTGTAAATTCTTTACCAATTTACAGCTGCTACACAGATAATTAATTGAACCACTTAAGCGTTTTTGCATTTATTAATTAATTACACTATTGCTGTGTACTGTAGTTCACAGTATATAACCTACTCGGATTACACGTATTTCTACATAATAAATGCACTTACATACTCGTATATGAATGAGAAATATTATGTTATATGTATATGCATGCAGCCAGATGGGCAATTCTAAATGATTGGGTATAAAAAACGTTAACTTCGACGGTTGAACTGAAGCTAAATACCCTTCACATATAAAAAGGTTTTCATACAAGAATTTGGTTTTGATCGTTCAGTTTATATGACAACTATGGGCTATAGTGATCCGATCTGAGGAAATTCTTCGGAGGTTGCAGCGTTGCCTTGAAGTTTTTTTTGGGAAGTTTCGTGAAGATATTTTGTCAAATAAAAAAATTTCCATACAAAAATGGATTTTGATAGTACAGTTTATAAGGTACCTATATTGACTTCGTGGCAAACTTAAAACACCCTGTTGCGGGTATTTAAATTTTCAGAAATATCCCTGTGATATTGTGAATTTATTGTGAAATTATTGGAAGGGAAATATTTCTTTACATATATTCATCCGAATTATTATCCCTCGCTTTCATTCAGAGCCCTTTTTTCTTTCGTACCCACTTTTGTATGGAATAGATATTTAAACAACGCTCTTTACGAATCCCAGTCCATAGATCATAAAAGCGAATATTAAAACCAAACCGTATAACCGAATATGTTATGCTTTTGCAACTTGTAAAGATTAAAGCCAGGGAAGTACCTCAGATCCATAATGTCTGTTAGCTTTATGGGGCCTAGGGTGAGTTTTTACCCAATTTTATTCATCATAAGCATAAATATGCATTATTATAAGAAAACATGCTATCTCAATTTCATTAAGATAATTCAGATATTGACGGATATACATATGCGGTATAAAGTCACACGTAATCTTTATATTAGGTACATATGTATATGGGGGCCAAAGGAAGAATTGACCTCATTCATCCCATTTGTATACTACTACCAGGAAAAAATTCTTTCTGAATTTGAATTTTAAATATGAGCAATATTGAGCAATATTTTCGGTAAAACAACAACAACAGTCAACACTAGGTACTGGCGTCCAAATCTTCGGTGCCTAGGGGGTTTCGTTGCTTTGGACAATTTTTGGTCGTAAGGTGGCACATTCTAAAGGCATTATTTGTACAAAGTTTTATCCCTTTGTATTAATTGCTTCTTGATTTGTTCACTTGAAAGAAAAAATTCAGATGAAATTTAAAATTGTGCGAACATACAGATAGTCATCCGAATTTCAACTCGTCTATTATTTATATACATATACAAGGTGCGTTAGAATCTGTTATCTTTATCGATTATCCTGTGAGAATTTCATGACATTTCATAGATTGGAAGTGAAGTTATTGAGTGTCAGTATGTTTGTGTTATCGGTGCAAAAATGAGCTTCGAATAAAGAACCAACCTTAAATTTTCTTTTAAAATTGGTAAAACTTTTACCGAAACGTTTCAATTGATGAAACAAGTATATGGCGATGATTGCTTATCCCATAGCGGAGTGCACAAGTGGTTTCAACGTTTTCAAAGTGGTCGTGAGGACATAAATGACGATCAACATGTGGGCCAATCAAAATCCGTAATCACCGGAAATTCCATCGAAACTGTGCGTGAATTCATCAAAACTCAGCCGAAATCATCATTGATACTCATGGAAATGGAGTTGAACATCTCCAAAACATCGATTTATCGCATTTTGACCGAACATTTGGATTTACGAAAGGTGTGTGCACGGTTTGTTCCGCACAAATTGTCTGACGACCAAAAATTGCTTAGAATCCTACATTCGATCTACGCTTGTGACCGATTATTTGACCAAAAATAACATTTTAACCATTAACCACTCCACGTATTCACCTGATATGACACCGTGCGACTACTGCCTTTTCGGAAAATTCATTGGTCCATGAAAGGAAAGCATTAGCAGACGTAGAGGCCATGCAAAAGGCTTTTGGACCGTGCGATAAGCTGAATTGAAGCAGAAGGAGACTATTTATAATAAAATAAATTGATTTTGCCAAAAAAAATTTTTTTCTGTCTTTTTTTAAGTCATGTTTACTTTGGAACGCACCTTGTATGTATACCTATATATATCTCGCTTAGTTTTAGTTGATATATGTAACGGTTAGCTCACTATAATACTCTGTAGCAACATGTTGCAAGAGTATAACAATAACACGTTCTTCTTTTACAAAAAGCATATTTGGTCTACCTTTCCCGAACAAAATATTATAGCTATTCAAACAAAAAGTCCTTTTAAAACGGGAGGCTTTCATAATAATTCGGTGTATTGAGTCAAGTCGCTGCAGTGACTACAACTCTGACCATAGTTAGAGCTTTTTGCTTTTTTATTCGCTTTTTAAGAGATATTTGTAAGGTCACTTATTTTTTACTAGGATATTGAAAATTTAGTACCGAGTATTTTTGTTTTCTATTCACTAAAAGTGATCAGACAGCACATTGTAACTCGATTATGTCATTTGCTTATTTTGCTGTATATCGCACATAGGTATGTAATTTACTACTAGTGGTTGCAATTAATATTTGGGTTGTAAAAGCATCTAGAAATTCCCACGCATACAGATCTAAATGTGTGGAAGTATTTTAGTATGATCTCATAAATAAATAAAATTTATATATGTGTATTTTACTAGCAAAACAAGAAGAATTAAAATTGAAGCTAACCTGAATATGGTAAAGTAGTAAAAACTCTAGAAATTAGAATTTTTGAACGTAGAAAAATCTTCTTCTTCTTCTTCCTTACTGGCGTAGATCGCCAGTCGTTTCTTCTTTTCGCAAAGTGGCGCCAATTGGAGATTCCAAGCGAAGCCAGGTCCTTCTCCACCTGTTCTTTCCAACGGAATAAAGGTCTTTCTCTCTCTTTGCTACCCCCGGTGGATATTACTGTTGTCATCGTCCATGCCTTTGCACCATATAGCAGGATGGGAATAATGAGTGACTTATCGAGTTTGGTTTTTGTTTGTCGAGAGAGGACTTTACTTCTCAATTGCGTACTCAGTTCAAAGTAGCACCTGTTGGCAAGAGTTATTCTGCGTTTGGATTTCGAGACTGACATTGTTGTTGCTGATCCAAGATAAACGAAATTCTCTACAACTTCAAAGTTATGACTGTGAACAATGACGTGAGAGTCAAGTTGTGAGTGCGACGACTGTTTGTTTGATGACAGAAAATATTTCGTCTTGTCCTCATTCACAACCAGAGCCATACGTTTTGCTTCCTTATCCAGTCTGGAGAAAGCAGTACTAATGGCGCAGTTGTTGAGGCCAATGATATCGATATAATCGGCGTACGCTGTGCACTCTTATAGAAGATGGTACCTTCTCTATTTAGTTCTGCAGATTGAATTATTTTCTCCAGGAGCAGATTGAAGAAGTCGCACGATAGGGAGTCCCGGTGTTTGAAACCTCGTTTGGTATCGCACGGCTCGGCTCCCATTTTTTCTTCTTGAGTAACCTTAATTCGACTTGAAGGTTGTTTATATCAAAAACAATAACCCAACCTAACCTCTTACACCCGTTTAGTTATAAATTGTTTACAATTTTCCATCGATACTAATTTACTGAACACAAGTGTGTTAGACGTTAGGATTCCATTTTTTCGATGAACTTGTACATCAGTGTTTTAATGAACTTTATTTTGAGTCTTGATTTTTGGCATATGTATGCATACGGAAATTATATATGAAAGTATATGTTTATCTAGGTAAAAATACAAAATTTACAACTTTGTACAATGCATATGAAAGCTTGGAAATAAAGCTTTACATTTTGTGTATTTAAAAATATTAACCTATAAATGTCTTGGCCATTAAAAAATATTAAACACCCTATAAATATTATAGCTGATGCTATAAGCAATTACCTCATTTGCATATTTTGGTCAGTACAGCTTTTCATCTGCGACACCAACAACGACGAAAACAATAAACATTTATGAGGCTTAATAAAAAAGTGGAAAGAATGTGTCAGAGGGTACATCATCGCATAATGGAAATCGTTTCAAGGTGGTTCCCAAAAGATTTCAAATGAAGGATGATTCATTTCAAGGTTACCATCTTTTTTAAAGAAAAATCACAGAAGCCTCGAATTAATGGGGAATATTTATTGTCACTCAAAAGAACCTTTTTTTGCATTCACCTGTATTTTTTGTAGATTATCTCTTTCAAATGTTGGCCGCGGCTACGTTTCAGATAGTCCATCTCCGGAGTCCAATTTTCGATGACTGGTTCGAGCATTTTGACTGGTGATGTTTTGCTCCTAGGCCTGAATCGAAGCAGGATTGTCCGCATAGACTTTAGACTTTACATATCCCCACAGGAAAAAGTCTAACAGTGTGATATCACTCTGTAGTGTTCTCTCTATAAATCAATTGATTGATGCGATGTGTAGGAAGTGTCGCCGTCTTGCTGAAATCAAATGTCAAAGAATTAAATTTCAGACAACAAATAGTTATCATGGAGCGATAACGGTTGTCATTGACGGTTACGTTCTCATCGCTATCATTTTTGAAGAAATATAGACCGAGACCGGCCGACAAACCACACCAAACCGTTGTTTTTTTCTGGATGAAATGGCAGCCCTTGAGTCTCTTCAGGTTGCTCTTCTTCAAAAATGCAGCAATTTTGTTTGTTTACATACCTAGAAATAAACCTTATCGCTGAACTAAATTTCAATATGAGATCTTGACGTAAAGTGGCATGAAAGCTTGACACGACTCACGCGTGTTCTGTGAAAAAAAAGGCTATTGAAAAAAGTACTTCTACTTGGATCACCTATTAGTACTGCATATATTAAAATTCGACTGGGCGTTCAGGAAATGAACTTAAAATGTTTCCTTTCTTCAATAGCTCCTTTGCTGTACTAGAATGATTTGACTTTGAATTCAACCAAAATAGATTTGAAAATTCAAGAGCAGATCGCCAGCTCTTGATATAGAATAACACAAAAGCCATTCAACGTTAACAAGATTCCAATCACTGTATATTTTATTTTTGTTATGACGCATCTAAAAATTTTTATCCAACAAATTCTGTCCTATTTTTTTAAATTTAACCACAATTGCACGAATCCATAAAAAAGTCAGAACAAATTTACATTTTTGTCTGAAATAAATATTGACAATTTGTTTTCGCGGGTTCTTGCAATTTGTGGGAAAGCACATTCATATGTACTTTATATACATACTTATATATATGTTTGTAATTATAACACCGATCTATATTCGCTTCACATTCAGTCTCAATGTCGCGTCATGACGTTCGGACCTTTATTTACCCGCTTCCATATTTACATAAATGTGCTTAAACAAAATTTATTTGTCTGTTTGTTCTTTGGTAATTTTATGTAATTATTGCTGATAAATGGTTGTACACTTATACAAACGCGTATATTAATATAAAATCATGTTTGTATTGCAATTGACGTTAAAATGAAAAAGTTTCACATGTTGCAGTGCACATTATAAAGTTCTATATGCTTATGTAAATATATGCATAAATTAATATATATTTTTTGCAGTTCATTCAATATTTACATAATGTCTCATTTTCATTATTTATGATCATTTATCAATTATAAAAAGTCTCAAATAAAAATTTTCTGGCGCAGACACCGCTGACGTGGTTATAGCCGAATTAACAACAGTGCACCAGTCGTTTCTTCTTTTCGTTATTTGGCGCCAATTCAAGTTACCAAGTGCAGCCAGGTCCTCCTGTAAAAACAAAACCTTTCTCCCGAATACTCCTAAGGCTCCCACATTAGATGATGTCAATGTCCATGCCTCTGCACCATATAGCAAGACGGAAATATTGAGAGACTTGTATATGTAGTTTATGATGCGATGACTATTTGTTTGATGACAGGAGACTTCTTGCCCTCGTTCACAATCAGACCCATACGCTTTTCTTTCTTATCCAGTTTGGAGAAAGCAGAACTAACGGCGCGGTTGTTGAGAACAATGATATCAATATCATCGGCGTACGCCGGCAGCTGTACACTCTTATAGGATATTATACCTTCTCTATTTAGCTCTGCAGATTGTATTATATTCTCCAGCATTGGATTGAAGAAGTCACACGAAAGGTCCTTCCCGATCCTGATGGAGCTTCTGGTACTGCTTAACGCCAGCTTAACAACCGTATTAGTTTTGCGATGATATCAAGTTAGGACATGGTGGCGGGTCTCAAACCCAGCACACCACCTCGTTTGGCGAGTAGTATTTAGCTTTCTATACATTTATATGCCAGCCGCTTGTTTCAAGACCGATGCTCGCTCGCAGCCGCACCTCTGGTGAACAGAATATGCTGCACTGAAGCTCCCTCTCTTTTGGCCGCGAGGACGAAGAATAGAAATCGGGTTAAGCCTTACCCAGAAGCATGACTATACCCCATTACAAGTGGTTATTTTTTAAGGTTACTTAATAGGTTAGGGTTTTTATTAAGGTTACTTAATAAAATATATCACCGATGGAAATCTGTTGAAATTACATCCATAGGAATTGCCGTGAATAATAATCCTTGCCAAATTTCGTGGAGATATCTTCCCAAATACTATAAAATATTTTTCCATACAAACCATCAGGTTGTAAGCCAGCTATATTCTATAGTGTTATCAGTGGTTCTGACAAGTGATCAGCTTCTTGGGTAGGAAAGACCGTGTACAAAATTTCAGATTGATATCTCAAAAACTGGGTGACTAATTCGTGTACATACAGTCGTTATGCCGATAATTTATATACACATTTTATAAGCCTTCCAAAGTTTTATTTTAGGTGCTACAAATTTCGTAGTAAACTTAATATAGCGGGTATACCAATTTTAGATATTCGTCGTAGAATTATTGTATGATCCGATTCAAGTAGTTTAATTCAAGGGAAAGCAGCGCTATAAGTCGTCAATGTGAACTATTCGAGGTATGGGGCGCTAAGCGCATCCAAACAGGCTTAACTGAATTTTTAAGGGGTGTTGTAACAGTTAATCGTTAATCGTTCGCTTTATGACGGTAGAAATATAAGATTTTGTATATGACTCATTGACTTGTTTCAACACGCGTCAATGATGGGTACTATCAAAGAGAAAATATATATACCGTTATGTAGGAACAGTTTCGATTGCCCAAGCGCTGAACATGGCTTAAAAACCGTTTGGTATTATTTAAATAGTGTTTGATATAAAAATATGTTCGATGTATGGGTGCCACAGGAGTGAATCATCACTATCAAAGATCGAATTACAGCAAAGCCGATTGATACTGCTGATGAAAAAGATATTTACGACAACGTCAAGTGCAAACGGTCGTGGTTGACTAGCGGTGAACCGGTGCGAACGGTTTCAAAGACGGAATTAGCCGTTCGAAAAGTTCTGCAAACAGTTTGGTGGCATTGGCAGGGTATCATCTACCAAGAGCTGCTCTCCTACAGTTAAACTCTTAATTTAAACCTGTACTATGGGGCCATCTCAAAAAAGCAATCGCGCAAAAGTGGCCAGCTTTGGCTAATAGCAGAGGAACACAGCGCACATACATCGCTAGAAAGTCCAGGAGCTTGGTTGGTATACTCTTTTGTGTCGCCATTTTAGTTTGGACCTGAAATTAAGTGATTACTACTTGTTTATGGTAAAACCTCATATAAGTTAGGAATATTTAGAACGTTCCTGCCTAAAAATTTGTAAAACTTCATACGTGCGTTTTTAAATTTTGTTCCTCAACACCAATTCTAATTTTACTTGTTTTTATATTTATTTATTGCTGCCTTCTTATTTAAAAATATTTTAAAATGTTGGCTTCGATATGCATATCTATGTCCCACAGTATTTTTTTCTTTCTTTTAATTGTACGAAAAATACATTTCGGTTGATTTTATCTCAAAATATTAATTTGTTATTCTTTAAATTTTTTGAACATAATGTGAAAAAAGTGTCTTCTGTCACAGATTTAACAATTATTTTTGTATCTCCTTGTGAGTCACTGCTCGTATATTTTGAAGAGTTAATACCCACAATATATTAATATATATTTTTTTATTAAGCTACAGGTAGTTTTTCTTATTTATTACCGGAAAATATTTTTAGTACAAGTACATATAGAGTATATAGATATTTTTATGTATACACATTTATTTATTATCATCCCAAATTGAAATAATTCAAAAATCGTATACGTAAATACGCTATTTTCTGACTGGATTAACATTTTGGCAAAGGCTAATAGAGAATTCACAAATCATTGACTTCCGTCAAAAAACATAAACTTTGAGCTTATGATAACATACATACATATGTTAAATTTGCAAATATCTAAAGCACATATGAGTGAGTTTACATATGCATATATAGGGTGTTTTGCTTTGGGGACGCTGAGAGCTTTTGAATAAATTCATGTGTCAAAGCGAAATCGGTTCTTGTATGTCTGCATCCCAAATACACATATTGAGCTTTTTCAACCAGTAATTAAGAACATTTCACCTGTTTTACGAGGTTTATAAAATGTAAGTAACCTATCGAAGGTACTAGTAACCAGTGGAATAGTATTTGAAGCGTTATATAAATAATATCAAATTAATAACGAACAGGAAAAAATGTTAACTTTGGGTACACCGAAACTATAACAACCTTCACAAATACAAAGGATTCCATAGATAAAATTGGTTCCAAACGTTCAGTTTGTATGGCAGCTGCATCTGATGTGAACCATTTCTTCGGAGATAACACTTTTGGCAAAGGTAAAAATTCACACCAAATTTCTTTTAGATATCTCGTGAAATGGAAGACCTTTCCATACAAGCACTTTATATCGATCGTTCCGTTTGTATGACAGCTATATACCTCATTTGGCAGTTCCGACAAATGAACCGCTTCTTGCTGAAAAAAGCATGGGTGTAAAATTTCAGATCGGTATGGAAAAAACAGGCGGACAATCAGACAGATCGATTTAGATCGGTACGCTGAACATTACATTACATTTTTCAATTGGGACGCTACGAAAGTAGACCGATAGGGACAGCAAACGACACCATAATTTTTCCCGCTCTTTTAACATTTCTTTTTAGTAAGGTTTGCCATTTCATCATGGAAAGATATACGATCGAAAAACGAGTCGAAGTTATTAAAATTTACTATCGAAATTCGGAGTCAGTGGCCTCAACTTTAAGAGCGCAACGTCCAATTTACGGTCGTCATAATCGTCCTGTCAGATCAACAACTGAGCGTTTATTGGAAAAATTTGTTATCCACAGGTGCTGTAAAGTACAAAATGTGCCCCTACCAGTGTGAAAAAGTAGTGCTCGTAATGTCGAGAATATTGCTGCCGCTGGCGCATCAATTGAGGAAGAGCCAAATCAGGCTCTCACACGTCGTTGGGACGAGTTTTGCGAAAACATCATGGCCTAAATTCTTACGAGATCAAATTGACACATGAACAGAAACCGCTTGACCACCAAAATCGTCGTGAATTGGTCTGAGCAAAAACTGGAAAATGATCCATCCGGATTTTCATCGAAAAATCATCTTCACCGATGAGGCTCATTTCTGGCTGAATGGTTTCGTTATTAAGCAAAATATGTGTTATTTGAAAGGTATCAATCCACACGTACTCCATGAGTCACCACTGCTTCCCGAAAAAATAACCGTTTGGTGTAGTTTATGGGTTGGGGGCGTCATTGGGCCGTACTTCTTCTGTGATGATAAAGACCGTGCTCGTGATGGCCATGTAAATGAAATAGAATTCCAAATTATTAACCCAAATGTACACCCATTATTTACCACTCAACTGTGCAGAAGAACTTATTTATTAATTTATTAATACTTTATCACATTCACAAAGTATTTATAGCTAATACACACATCATATGATTCAAATGGCGGCGTAAATTGCCAAATAAATTATACACATCACTGAGAAACGTAAAATTTGCAATGATATGCTCAGACCGCACAATTTTTCAAAAGACATTTAAAAATGTATGATATTAATTAAATAAGATGTTTTTTTAGTGGCAGATATACATATTTTATTTCGTTTACATTCAAGTATATAAATAAAGCAAACATTTTTCACAACAAAGTATATGCATGTGTATTATATGCATATTAGGATATATGTTATTTATATTAGTTAATATCTTTAATTACGATAATTACGGAAAAATCGTTAGAGATCATTTCATAGAGAATTCAATTTAATACAAAACCCATAAAACGAAATATTTCTTCAAGTGGTTCGAGGCGAGATATGAATTTTTCTATTTGATAATAAGAAAAAATAAAAATTAAAGCTCATACTCGGATTTCAACCAATTTTTCATTGCACGAAGCAAACATTCGCTTTTTTCGACCTACCCTAATGTATTTGATATAGCTATGTTCAAGTATTTTTTTATATTAGGCACATAACTAAGTTCCCGCTGTTTGTCAATAGAAGGCTCCAGCAGTTAGTGGTGAGCGATTCCGACATATCAAAAACGTGATAAACTTCGCTTAGACATTTAAAAAAGTAACTGCGTTTCCATATCGTAATATTGATTTTGTTTATGTGTCAAATACTTTTAGTTGTGCGAATATCCGATTTTTTGTCAAATAATCGTCATTTGCGAGAAGTGTTAAATTTCTTATTTCAATCAAAGCAATTGGCGGCTTAAGCACATCGGGAACTCCAGTAAAGACGGTGAATTGGAGACTCTATGAGGGTCTGCATCAAACACAAAAAGAACTTGCTTCTGGAGTCACTCGCTAAAACTAATTCAAAGAAGCTAATTGCGCTGCAAATAATTCAGAAACAAAATTTCCTTGCGTTCCTTTTGTTTTCAAACCAAGATACATTAAGCGCCACCTTTTTTCCGGTGAACAATTGCTCCTATAACAAAAAAGAAAGAGTTTTCTTCATAGAATCGTAACGGGTGATTAAAAGTGGATTCATCTCAGCAATCTAAAGAAAATAAAATCATGGCGACGGCCGATTATGTTTCAACGACGGCGCCTCGACCGAAATTTCAAGACGCGAAAGTTATTCTGTGTATTTAGTAGAAACTAGGCCGGTCTTATTTATTATGAACTACTGAAACCAAAAGAAACCATCAATGGGGAACGGTTTGGATTTCAACCGCTGGCCAAAAGTGGCCCTCAACTAGAAGAAGCACGAAAAAGTGATTCTGCTGCAAGGCAATGCTCAGCCTCCCGTTTAAACTTACCTGGAAACGCTTAAATAGGAAACTTAACCTAACCGCCATATTCCTAAGATATTGCATCTTCCGATTGTTATTTGTTCCATTCCGTGGTACATGGTCTGGTTAAGAGTCAGTTCCACTCATAAGACGATATCGAAAAACGGTTTGCTTCTTGGATAGCTTTACTGTAACGGTATTCGAGTTTTGCCAGAAATATGGGAACAATTTGTAACTAGCTATGGGTAATACTTCGAATAATTCATTTATAACCATTTCCATAAATACCATAAAATTGCATTTTCATTCAAAAAAACAGCGAAAACTTTTTTGGGCACCAATATACATTTGTATATGTACATAAGTACAAATAAGCGAGTATAAGTATTTTTCTATAAACATGACCCTGTACATGATAAACAATACTATGTTTTGAAAATAAATCTTTTTAAAGCATACACCTACTTACGGGTACATATTATACATTATATTCTTGCATATGCTTATACTATATCTTACTGTTTTTGTTGCTATTATACATACATACATAGTACATACTCTTTCTTTGAGGCGTTTGAACTGTATTGTTAGACTATAGCAACATGTTGCGTAAAGTATAATAGCTGTATAGGATTATATATGTTCGAAATGAACAGTTTGGAAACGAACGGCTGCCACGCCCACAAAAATAGGTTTAATACCTCTAATATATGGGAGCAGTCATATTTTATAGATCATAATCGGTCCACATTGGTATACGTTTATAGTAGTTGAAAAGATGTTTCTTGGTTCTCTCTTTCACTCTCCACCGTACATGTCGCGATATCTCAATAAAAGTAGCAAGAGTATTCATTGCGATAATACGATTGCTAATGTGTATCAAATAGGAGTGATACCAATGCCTTTACTTATTCCTACCCTAATGTATAAGATAAGTATAGCGATGGCTGATCAAAGATTGCACGTGGACTGCTATATGTAGTCCTTTCTGAAGCCATATAAAAGAAGAACTCCTGTGTTCGAACTTATAAATTAGTAAATGGCTTGGTAGCCAATAAAAATTTGGACAGGCGTTTAATTATACCCTGAACAGGGTATATTAAGTTGAGCTGAGTCGATTTAGGCATGTCCGTCTGTCTGTATATATACATACGAACTAGTCCCTCAGTTTGTAAGATATCCTTTTGAAATTTTGCAAACGTCATTTTCTCTTCAAGAAGCTGCTCATTTATCGGAACGGCCGATATCGGACCACTATAACATATAGCTGCCATATAAACTGAACGATCGGAATTAAGTTCTTATATGAAAAACTTTCACATTTGACAATGTATCTTCACCAAATTTGGTATATATTATTTTCTAAGGCAACAATGTTATCTCCAAAGAAATTGTTCAGATCGGTTAACTATAACATATAGCTGCCATACAAACTGAACGATCGGAATCAAGTTCTTGTATGGACAACTTTTACATTTGCCAAGATATATTCACGAAATTTGGTATAGATTATTTTCTAAGGCAACAATGTTATCTCCGAAGAAATTGTTCAGATCGGTTAACTATAACATATAGCTGCCATACAAACTGAACAATCGGAATCAAGTTCTTGTATGAACAACTTTCACATTTGACAAGATATATTCACGAAATTTGGTATAGATTATTTTTTAAGGCAACAATGTAATCTCTAAAAGACTTGTTCAAAACGGGTTACTATAGCATATAGCTTCCATACAAACTGGACACATAGTTACTAACAGAGATGCACCTGCGAAGGGTATTTAGCTTCGGTGCAACCGAAATTAACGTTTTTTTTTTGTTTTTAATAATTTCTACTCCCGCCAGTTCGAGGGGATGTCTGAAGATATGCACTCTCAAGTTTTAAGCCTTTACTTCCCAAACGCAGGACCGTCAAGAAGAAAGTATTGAGTTATTTCCACCTCATCTAATTCCATACAGCTTCGGCATTAGGGTCTGGTAAGATTCCCAACCTTACAGCATGGACACCCATAGGGCAAAGACCTATTAAAAATCCC
>JBAWJQ010003165.1:0-34797 GCA_037783105.1 Bactrocera zonata | reverse complement strand
AAGATAATTGTTTTTATTTATATTTTGTATTTGCTCTGTGCTGCGCCGCAAAGAAAATTTTATTTTTTGTAGCTTTGCCATACAAAAAGTTAAAAAATCAATATTTTTCTTGTTTTTTATTTTACTTTTAATATCTCTCCAAAAAATTTGCAAACTCTACAAAATATTCGAAATTTCTACAAAAAATATTAAAAAATTGTACGAAATATTCAAAATTTCTACGCCTTATAACGTTAAATATCTCCTTACAAGAAATGTTCGAAAAATTCGCTGACCGTAAATTGTTACCACAACAACAAAGACAAAGTGTGGTTGATTTTTCCATGATACAAAGCTACTATAGCAACTTGAGTCGTCTTGTAATCGATTTAACAACAGCAGGACGCTAAGGACACATGAGTTACTTTGTAACAAACGTCAGAGTCTGAAAGCATCATTTATATTGGAAATTTGTTGTAGTAACGTTGTTTACCGGTCTTCAAAATTTTGGTTCGAAATTTAATTTGAAATAATTGTCAACGAAAAAATTGTGCGAAACAATTGTTTATACATCAATATTGCGTAAACTTAATCAAACCTCGACTGTGCGAAAAATTAAGCTCAATTTTTTTTACATAAAACGGATTTAATTTGAAATAAACGAAATGGTGCTGCTGCAAGTTAAACGCGGTGACGAGAATCTGTTCATTTACGAGACCAGCGTGGATGAAGACACCACACACGTGATACGCGATATCACTGCTATTTATAACGGACGCTTGAAAGTATATCGCGTTTGCTCGGAAATTGAGGAACTCATTGAACATGGCACCATGTTGCCACCGGAAATGGTGGGGCTGACTGACGAGCAAATTCTTGAGTTGAAATTAAAGGATATTTGGGCTGAGAAATGCATACCGGCTGGTGGTTTCGTCACGAATAAAGACCCACTGGGGCGTCGTAATGGACAACAGCCGCAAGAAAAAATGCGTGAGATACTCAAGAAGGCAATGGAGGACGCCAAGAGTTTCATTGACAAGGTAAAAGCGCCAACTCTCATTCGCGGTTTAATTTAAGTTAACGTTGTGTTACGTTATGTTATGTTGCTTTAGAAATTAGTGGCGGCGCGTCAGCCGTTACAGTTGAAAAATGTTTCCGAGGCTTTGAATTTATTACGCGGCGCTATCACCATTGTTTACCCTATGCAATTGCCGCCGCACGATATCATACGTATGGAGTTCAACAATACGGAGGATTTGAGCGGCACGCAAGCCTCACGCGAAGTCATCGAACCAGCCAAGGCACAGTTGTGGTTCGCTGGCAAGCAAATTCTGTCCGAACAAAAGTTACACAAATATGTTGGTAGGAACGATAAGACTAAAGTGAGTGATGTGATGTATGTATGATGGTGCATAATTATTACTTTTTTTTTTTTTGGTTATCGTGGGAATTTAGGTTGTGGTTAAAATAAATAAACAAGGCGAAGGACCACCCGGTCGGGAGGCTGTGCTCACGGAAGATATGCGTAAACGTATGATGGCCGAAGCTTATCGCAGACAGGAACAGTTGAAGGTAAGTGGTATCCAGCTTAGATTAGGTTAACCATCTTACAAGGGTACATTAGAATGTCGATAAATTTTGGAGCATAAAACTTCTATATATTGATTATAAAAATCTTCAATAGTCGACAATATGCGTTGAGCCTTTGGCAAATTTGTTTAGGCGGCTAATATCAGTTTGGGGTATTGAGGTTAGGTTAACTTGTTTGACTGATTGTCTTATTTATAGTTGGTGGGTTTATACTTGCACATCTGTGAGCGCCGGTGCTTTTAGATTCAGATTCCCAAAACTCTTAGATATGCTCTTACCAGACTCTTATAAAATTTGGCTATGGCTGGAGAGTTGAAAAAAGTGCCTAGATGATTCCACTTTCTTCCATACAGCTTGGATAAAATCATCTCACCGCATATGATTTTATAGGGCAGTATCAAGTCAGAACGCCTACTTTGGTACTGAGATGAACCTTGCAAGTAGTCCAGAGGTTGTCAGCCGCACAAGGTATGGTTCTTGACCAGCGCTAGCCAAGCTCACGGAAGGGCTAAAGATCCCATACTAAGACAGCAGAGTACCGACATGTTGCCATTCTAATGGAATTGTGTGCCTTCTCTGGCAAGTCCAGTGATATCTCTGTGATCCGGTACTCAAATATATCGGATAGCAAAGTAACATAGCTAGATGTTGTTTTTAAATCAAACAAAAACACTTTCCATCATAGCAACTCTGCTATCGGAGTAAATGCACACCTGTCTGAGGGTACATCTATTTCTACCTTATTGACAACCACTTCGGTTTGAAAGATACTGCAGTGGTCTGGTCGTCTGAAAATAAAGTTAATGGAGAACAGCCGACTGCAGGCTCGCCGTCCCACCTTTTCTTTAAGTTTCGATCTATTCATAAGAAATCTCACTATACCGCTTATACAGCGGCTTCGCCTCGTGAATACCAAAAAAATGAGGGAAATTCGTGATTTTATTGATCTTTGAAAACAATTTAAGAGGAATATTGAAAAAAAGGCTCATAAAATGCTATACATATATGTGACCTGGTCTACGGAGAGGGGGCTTAGGTGTCAAAAAATCAATTTTCCATTTTTAGTTGATTCGGATGGAAGATGAGATGTCTTTTCACTTAACAGCTGTTTCCCAGAAAACTAGTTTTCGCACGTTAGCTCCCTTTTCGTAGACCAGGTCACATATACATATAAGTACATACAAAGTCTGTCGAAAAAGATACAGAACTTTTTAAATATAGCTGTTTCTGGTGGCGCCACCTGTTGGTGGGTATATGAAATAAAAAGTCTGATCCCTTGTTGACATTTTGTAAAAATTTTAAGACAACTGGATAACTACAATCGATGTTATCGATCAAAAAGTGACAGCAGCTTTTGCTCATCGGTCGTAAAATGCATTTTGAACAAAGAGCAAATATTAAATTTTGTTTTAAACTTAGGAAAACGTTTACTGAAACATTTCAAATGATGAAAAATGTTTATGGTGATCAGTGCCTATCCCGTAGTAATACGCATGAGTGGTTTAAGCGATTCCAAAAAGGTCATGAGGACCTCTGTGACGATCAGAAGTCGGGCCAAAAAAAGTCGTTTTCAGAAGTCAAAAATAAAGACGATGCTGATTAGTTTTTACGATTCCAAGGGCATTGTACACCGAGAGTTCGTCCCACCTGGCCAAACGGTTAATGCTGTGTTTTACCTTGGTGTTATGAAACGTCGTTTGTCACGCATTCGTCGTGCTCGACCACAATACCTGAGGCAGGGTCCTGGCGCCTGTTGCACGATAATGCGCCGTGTCATCGGTCGACGCTTGTCACTGATTTTTTGACAAAAAACTCCATATTAACCATTAATCACTCACCTGATCTGGCACCCTGTGATTTTTACCTATTTGGAAAACTTCATTTGCCCATGAAAGGACACCGGTTTGAGGACATTTCAGCTATCCCAAAGGCGACGACCGATATTCTCAAGAGCATTCCGAAAAATGACCTTAAACACTCATTTGAAATGCTAATTGACCGGGCTAAACGCTGTATCGAAGCACAAGGAAACTACTTTGAATAAAAAAATATAACTTTTGAAAAATATTAATTTTTTGTTGTTTTTTTAAACAGTCCTGTTTCTTTTGCGACAGACCTTGTATATTTACTTATTAATTAATCGCCGCATTTATTACTACTTCCTTGCGCTCTTTTTCATATAATACCATTTACGCATTTCTGAAATGAAATGAAAGTCTTAAAAATCGTTTCGTTTGCCTTTTTATTTATTTCGTATTAGAACTATTTTATTCTATATAATTTAAATTAGCTAATTATTATGTAAAGATCTAAAAAAGTGAGGACATAACAAAAACTGTTTACTACATTGCTTAAGGTAGAGGATCTATGTTTCTGAGTACCTTAGTATATATGTAGTTATGTATGTGTTTATGAATAACAGCGTTTGATAGATCAACAGATCAACAGAAAACAATTCTATATACATACATATACAACAGTATAAAGTAGCGCTTTTTTATTTTTTTAAATTTGTTGTTGCTGCTTCTTTTCGTGGGATACTTTAAGGAAGTTTTTCTTTTCAATATAGTTGAGTTTCAAACAAGTTTTTATGATTTAAAGCGAGACAGAAAAACGATTTTTTAAACTCAAACACATAATCCATACAACTGCAATAAACTTTAGCAGAAAGTAGAAGTAAGTACTGTTCCGTATAACCGATATTTCACTTGAAATTTAAGATGAAAAAGTTTGAGGTCTATATTTTAGTAGTAATATGTATTACTGTGGGCAAAAAATAGTAAGACTTTTTTAATTTAAATTTTGCGCGAAAACACATTCGTCGAAATATTTTTGTTTTAGTTTAGTATGACTGTCAGTAACATATGTGCCAAATGTAAAATCAAAATAATCATTAGTTTTTAGTATACGCTTGTCTTTCTGAAGTACATAAAGTATATTTGGCGATTTCTACGATGAGTGAAATTGTTTCACAGAGAAGTTCCATTAAATTTTGTGCGCGGAATCAGATTTCTGTTGCCGAAATGTTCACAATGTTGGAAAGGCCCTGGGTGATAATTGTTTATCGCAAGCAAGTATTTTTCATTGGTACAATCTATTCAAAGAGGGTCGAGAACGCGTTGACAACGAATCACGTCCAGGACGGCCATCAACATTAACTAATGACCCACACGTTAATAAAATAAAGAAAATGGTGCTTGAGAATCGACGATTAACAGTCAGAAATCTTAATGGCGTTGTTGGATTATCGGAAAGATCAGTAAAAATCATTTTGAAAGATCATTTGCGTCTACGAAAAGTGAATGCACGATTGGTTGTAAAATCACTAAATTTTTTCGAAAACCCGCGACGCGATAACGTCTGTGAAACTATGCTTTTCCACTGCCAGGATGTCATGAAATGTATAATATTATGACTGACGTTGACTCTTGGGTTTATGCTTACGACCCCGAAACAGACGATCAATTGCCTGAATATCGTGGCACAGGTGAGCCGAAGCCAAAAAAAAAAAAAAACACGTCGAAGCAGGTCATTAATTAAGGTTATGTTGACAGTTCTGTTCAATTTTCGAGGTTTGGGGCATTTCGAATCCTGCCGATTGGCCAAACTGTCAACAAGGAATACCATTTGAGTGTTACGCGTCATTTCCATGAGGCTATTAGTAAAATGGGGCCAGAATTATGGGCCATTTTTTTGTTTTTTGCACTACCATAAAGCACCGTCCCATACTGCGTTGATTCTTCCTGACTTTTTCGACAAATTCTTAACCAATATCATGCCGCAACCGTGTTCGCCTTATTTAGCTCCGTGTGATTTCTGGATATTCATCAAACTCAAACGACCGCTCAGGAGAAACCGTGTTGAGTCAATTAAAGACTTTATTAGCAATGAAGGCTATTCAGGAAATTGTCTTTAACAATTGTTTCGAGGATTGGAAAAACGTTGACACAAGCGTATTGAGGGCAAGGGGGATTACTTTGAGGGGACGACATAGATTTTGAAGCATAAATTAAGACTTTTAAAATTATAAAGAAAGTCTTACTATTTTTGCTCTTAGTAATATGTTAAAATGGCATAAGGGGGTATTCTACTCTAGAAATCTAATTTTGGGCAGTTTTTTGAATTATATTTAAAAAAAAACAAAAATATTTTTACCATCCATTTTTTTATGGTGTTTTTATTGATATCTTAAGAATACAGACAAAACATTGTACAAAAAATGTTAAAAATTAAAATAATTAGAGGGGGGAGAGACAGGTGTAAAAAAAAAATGGTGCTTCCTAGTGACATTGATCCTGCTCTCCTGGTGGTCTGAAAAAAAAATTCAAAAAAATTCTTAATCAGTAAGGATGCTCTTATAGTCCGGGAACACGAAATTTTTTGAAAAATGGCGACTACCTGAGAATAAAAACAATTTTTAACGCTTTTTTTTTGAAATTCCTGAATTTTTTTAAAATAATAAAAACAAACATTTTGACACATTGCTGGTAAGAACGATAAAGGATTATATAAAAAAGGTTCTCATAAAATTTCAAGTAAATCGGTTGTATAGGACTTGAGGTAATGCCGGCACCGTGTGAAAAAAAGTAGTTTCGAGAAAAACGCGTTTAAAGTTTAGGAGACAATTCTAGTGGACACGGACGCCACCTCACAAAATCGGCTGTATCTCCGAAAATAAGTCGAATTCCTTCCAAGGCCAATTTTTGAAAGTCTAAACTTTAAATATATGAAAAAAAATCTAATTTTTCAAAACTCTAGAGTAGAATACCCCCATAAGTCAACTTAAGGTAAGGTAGATATTTTAGGCCTTTCATTCACCTTGGTTTTAACGCTTTTAAGCTTTCAAGTCTCAACCTATTTTTTAAGAAGAAATAGAACAAAATCTCGGTTGCGTTGCCCGAAATGACTTAAATTTGCTCTATGAACTTAAGTTGGCTTCAACTACTTTCATGTATGTATTTTCATGAATTTTTTTAATTAAACATTATTGGATTTAAGAATTTATGATTTTTAGAATTAAGATTTTAACTCTAAGTTTGGTAATAGATATTAATATTTGAACCAATGTTTTTGAATCTGATCTTTATGTTTTCAATTTTAAATTCTGATTTTGGTTGTAATATGTTAAAAATTGTATAAAAAATAAGAATTGAAAATTAAAAAAAAATAAAAATTTAAAATTAAAAAAATTAAAAATTAAAAATTTAATTTTTAATACCACAAAGATAAAAATATAACAAAATATTTTTTAATTAAAAAATTGGAGTAACAAAAAAAGTTTTTAAATGAAAAGTAAAATATTTTAAAATATTCAATAGTTTTTTTTAACTGTTAATTATAAAGTGGTAATTAATATTTTTTCTGTACGATATTACCTTTTGGAAATATAATTTGAATTTTTTTTAATTCACTCTAAATTTCAATCCAGTTTTTGGAATTAATTTTTTTTAATTTGTTCTTAACTTTTTACGGTGTTTGGCCTTAGATATTTGAAAATTATTTTTAATTATGATTTTTGGGATTATGAAATAAAAAATGTAATTTAAATATTAATTCAATTATTTTTTGCAACTGTTGACTACGTACATAACTGTATAAAATGAGATAAATTGAGTAAAGTAGACGTTACGAGTATGAGGAAGGTCGATGCTACTCATGATCTTACAACTAACAAATAAGGCATATATAACATTACAGTTATTTTGATTTTCAAATCAAATGCATACAATAGCCTAAGTCAAAATCTAACGAGTGTATAGTTTAGTTTTTTAGCTCATAATTTTTTTGGTGCATAAATGCTGCATAAAGTGCGTTTCTAGAAAGTATAAATCAGTAATAATATATACATATACACATGTATATATGTACATATATATATATATATATATACATAGTTACATATCTCTTAAATACCACAATAAATTTCATCGATAGCTACATAGTTACATAAAGTATAGTTAAATATGCTTATGTAAATAAATGATATATTTACAGTAAATAAGTTTCTAATTTATTAGTAAATCCATTCTCCACTTTGTATAATGTCGTAAATGTTTTTTACTAAAACTTTTATATTTTCATATAATTTTATTCAATGTATTTTTTTTATACCATATATATAAATTCATAGTTTTTTTTTTTAATTTTTTTCTTGTGTATAATAATAAGTAGTTTGAATTCCATAAAACAGACTGAGTGATTGTTGATTTTTGCATTAGCTTCGCGTTAACATTTGATTAAATGCACATACATAAATGCCTACACACATACATACAACGGTAGTACGATCGTATATAGTATAGTAGTTCGATCGTACACTTGTAATACCCGTTCATTTGCTCATTTGCGACTGTTTACTACTTAGAGTTATAGACTTACTAAATTTTAAATTTTTTAGCTGTTAAACTTGGAATACCTTACCAAACTGTTGGTATCGTGCTTATTTCGTTGCCCAGGGCTGTATTCACACAACGCCATTGTACATACTTATATGCTCACATACACAATATATACATACATACGTATGTTGTCTTAGACAGGGTTTACACACGAAGACTTTTGTGTCTCATTACCGAGAAATTCTATTTTCGTGTTGCAGGTGAATGAAAACCAGGCAACAAAAGTCTGGGAATCTGGGAACACGAGTCGGTCAATTTTGTGCACTCATTTTCATATCACATTCTCAGATTTTTGTACGCTTCATTTATGCGATATATAAAGATAGTTTTTTACATCCTCTACTGGGTATGTTAAGTTTGTCAGGAAAATTTTAACACTCAGAAGAAAGGTCGGGGCCATTTAAAATAAAATGTATAGCATTCAGGCAGCGTTCTAATCTCCGAAAAGATTGTTTAAATAGAACTATATAGTATATGCCAGACAAACTCTTTAATTAAAATCCAGTCCTTGTATGACAAACTTTTTTTTTTTTTGAAAATACATCTTCACGAAATTTAGCATGAACTTCGAGGCAATGGTTCAATTACTGAAAAATTTTTCAATTCTGATAACTATGCCATTAGACTATTCAAAATCAATTTCAGGAACATTTCTTTTTTCGAAAATATTTCTTCAAAATCTACCTTAGAAAAAGTAGATAACACAATTCAAATCTCCGAACATAATGTGATTTGAAACCGACCGCAATCGCAACCATGGTAAGAAACTCAAAAAATATAAAGGATTGAAAAAAGCGAACTGTTACGAACAAGAACGAAAAGTTTCACTTCGTCGTCCCGTCTCCAACAAAAAAAAAAAAAAAAAAAATTTTGGGCGAAGAAAGTCTTCCTGTGTAAACTCAGCCTTGCTTTTGACTAAGCGTAACGCTCTCTGTTGCTTAGGCTGAGCACATAGTGGAGCGTAGAGCCAACCAGTGCTGTACTTTCTAACATTTATACTTGTTATTGGCAACTATGAATAATTCCACTAAATACTTAGCCTTACATACCTTAGCAAAAAGCTAATAAACCCGATCTCAAAACAACGTTTAAGACTAGAGTTTCTCAATGTCGACTTAATTGTCTTTTGTAACGAAGTGTATTACGGACAGTTGCTCTTCTTATTACAGTTCATATATCATTTATATTTTATTTTATTTTAATTTAATATTTGTTCTATCATCTAGTGATCATTTGTCTTAATAATTTTCGCTTCGGTGGTTTATAAGAAATGCATTTTCGATAGTAAATATTCAACAGATTTTTTATGCTAGCAGCAATTTATATCTAATATATAGTAAAGCTTTTCAGATACAAATTTTTGTTTATTATGTTAGAAATGAATGATTATTTTTCATTGATTAAAGTTGTAAATTTTGGTGAACGTTATTAGAAATAATATTTCAATAAACGCTGTTTAGTTGCGCTAACTTTCATTTCATTGGGCCATAGGGGGAGAACGTAGTTTAAAGACGCATTTTAGGTACAATTAACAAGTAATATAATTTTTGATAGTTTTCAAAAAGTTTTCGAAATAAATATATACATTTAGCTCACAATTTTACGGTTATAAAATGTAACTAGAAGCCATTGACAATTAATGAAAATCTCTACACATTCGTCAGTTGGGTTTAATTAGGCCACAGGGTTGATACCAAATGTATGAATCTCACTTGGACAGATATTCGTCCCTCGTGTTATCCATAAACTTCTAAAGGTGTATCTTCAGTACAACAAAGATCGACAAAGCGTTTTGTGTTTATCACAAATTTATTAATACACTTAATGTCAATCCCAGCAACTAGGTTCGCTAGAGGTGTGTCTACTGAGATATTTCAATGTCATTCCTGTCAAAAGCCGGACTATAAAGAAGGAAGTGATAAGATTATTCTATCTCGCCTTCCTCCACATAGTTTTGGCAAAGAGTGTCCGACAGAATATTTAGCTGCAACCCGTGGATGAAACTTAAAAAAATCTTTCCTAGAAGATATTGTACGTAAAATGACCTATGGTCACAAAATGAAGGTGTTGAAAAACAAGTTGAATTCTTTCGAAATTCGATTTTGATCCGAACAAAAAACTAGTCGATTTTTGAACGGATAACTATGTACAGAACGGGCAGATGATAATGATTGAATCATTTGTTTCAGAGTAATCACCGCAGCGAATTCAAAAAATTCTCTTTGAAGAACTGAGCGGCCTACACTTTGGAAGTCTGTAAAAAAATATTTGAAATATTATTTCCAAATTTTAGTATGGTATTTTTAAAGGTTTAAGCTATCGAAATATGTATGCAAAATGTATGTATTAAAGTATAATTTTATCAAAATTTCAAATTGGGTATATCCCTTAAAGCAACAAAGTTCTATTGAAGTGTTTATCGCTTTTCACAGAGACCTATCCGGCTCGGAAATGGTTTACAACTTGTTTGATCTGTATTTCGAAATTTTTGCCTAATCGAGAACTCAAACATTGAAAGAGAAACACTTTTAGTTATATATGCACAAAGCTGGAAACGATTTTGAAAAAAGAGTGTAATAAACATCAAGCTTATGTTATTGAAGACATTTCTTCGAAATTTTTTTTGAAAAATCTGTTCAGAGAAGAGTAAACTACATACTATACATATATATGTAATTTTTTGTTAGCAACTTTAAGTTTGATTTTGCCCTAAAAGTAAACTAAATACATACGTAAATCTGTGTAATTACATACATATACCATACACGACATATTTGTGTATACATAAGTTTTTCCATTTTTTTTTTTGATTTTTACTTCTCTAAATAGTTACTTCCCTTTTTGTTGTTGTTATTTGTATTTCTTTTTCGTATAAGGCAGTCATTGTATTTTATGGTGTCTTCGTATAATCAAATGATCGTTAATTATGAAGCGATATAAATACAAATGATGTCATCCTCGTCGCCCGTTGAAACTTGCGCGTTCTAAGATTTTTTATAAATGGCGGCATGAATATTTTGTGTATGTAGTTGTGCATGTTAGAATCTCCGCTTCAACGTCGAATTATCGTTTAAAGCTCGACGAGTGGCTTTTCGGGCGCGTCGCATCTGGAAGCTTTTTCATCGTCGTAGGTACGATCACTGGTGCCCGATTCGGTGGCAGGACTTAACGGTATCAGCGATTTCGTGCTACCGATCATTTCATGTGTGTCGATGGGTGGTTCCTCCTAAAAAATATTATTATATTACTATTTGGCTTGGTATATATGTTTCTTGAGATTGGCTGTGGGTCTTTATGCAGTTACTTTGCTGGAATTTGTTTTCTAAAATAATGGTTTTATTCTTCTTTACTCCATCAAGAAGGGAACCTAAGTTTTTCTTGTGTTATTTTGGCCATTTCTTGAATATATAAAAGAAAGCCTTCGTGGAGAAAATATGAAAATATCAGAGACTTTCAACATTTCTCGAGCAGAGATCGCAAAAGTTTTTGATTAACTGAGGGCACTGAAGGTCATATCTTATACCCTTAACAGAGTATAATAAGATTGTAATGAAGTTTGTAACACAAAGAAGAAAACGTCGGAGACGATACATAATATATAAATAAATGATCTGTGTGACTAGCTGAGTCCGTCTATATAAAAGGTGATCCAATTCGAAGTTCCCTACCTTTTTAAAGAAAAAATACAGAAACTTTAAATTTAATGGGAAATGTTTAGTATCATTCGAAAGAATATTCTTTGGCATTTATTTTTTGAAGATTAACTCTTTCAAACGTTGGCCGCGGTTACGTTTCAGGATTTCCAATGACTCGTTTGAGCATTTCCACTGGTAACTGGCGAATGACACGCGGTTTTGCTCCAAAGTCTGAATCGAAACGGGATTGTGGAAGCGGAAGTGTTCCCGCAATAAATCCGTAGGTTGATGCGATGTGTGGGAAGTAGCGCCGTCTTGTTGAATCCAAATCTCGCTGAGTTCAGGAGCATCAATTTCAGGTATCAAATAGTCGGTTATTATGGCACGATGACGGATTACGCTCTCACCGGCATAATTTTCGAAGAAATATGGACCGATAATTCCACCGGCCCACAAACTACACCAAACCGTTTTTTTCTGGATGAAATGACAGCTCTTGAATCTCTTCAGGATGTTCTTCGTCACTAATGCGACAATTTCGCTTGGTTACATATCTATTGAGGTAGAAATGGGCCTCATCGCTGAACAAAGATTGACTTGAAAACGTCGGGTCTTCTTGAGACTTTTCAAGAGCCCATAGAGCAAAGCGATATCGCTTGGAAACGTCGTGCGGCTTCAGTTCTTGCAGACGCTGTATTTTGTACGTTTTCAATTTAAGATCTCGACGTAAAATGCGGCAAGTCGTTCCATACGTCAGTTCGAGTTGCTGCGAATGGAGTCGAATCGACTCTTCACGGCCTTTGTGTACACTCTCAGCTACGACTGTTATAATTTCTTCACGATTTGTAAACGTTGTTCAGGCGAAAGTCTTTCCATGATGAAATGCCAACCAATAATGAACAAGATGACAGCTTGACAAGACTCACGCGTGATCTGTAAAAACAAGACTAATGAAAAAGGACCTCTACTTGGATCACCCGTTATAAGCGAGGAAAGAACGGAAATTTTTCATACGTCGTTTTCTTCCTAAGAGGATGCCCATATATTGGGTTTGCCGATACAAATTAAGCGACAAAACTGAACGATCAAAATCAAGTCCTTGAATTATTTTTACTTGAGAAATTATTTTGACGAATTTGATCTCCTAATATATTGTTCAAATCGGTTCACTGCAGAATTTAGTTGCCATATAACGTGACCGATGATTAAGTTCTTTATGGAAAACTTTTCTGAAAGGTATTTAGTGCAACTAAAGTTAAGGTTTTTCTTGTTTTATCGAAAGTCAGGTTCATTAAGCTCCCCGAAATGCAACAAGGTTAACGCACTATTCGAAGGCCTGCAAACGGACTCACCTCGATATTTCTGCGCCTGATATCCATATCGTCGTCTGTTTCATATATTTGTGTGCCCTGCTTGCGTTGTTTACCACGATAGTTATCCTCCAAGTCGGAGTCATCACCCGAGCAGACGCAGCGCATTTTGGCATCGTCGCCAACCTTTGTTTTGAATTTTAATAAATTATTCAATTAGAACGCTTGTTGTTTATCGCAAAAGAAATAAATATTTATTTGATTTCAGTGCTTAGAAATTACCTTGACCAATTTCGTTATTATGCAAAGTGAAATCGATGAAACCACAAACAAAACAATCGGCACAATTAGCGACACCAACAGCTCACGATAGACCTTGTCCAAGTCGTAGCGTGCCACCACGAACTCCACAGCTGGATCCTGTGTTGAGAAATATATAAATATATATGATATATGTAACATTGGCAAATGAATTCAATCATCATAAATACATAAGTAGTGGTCTTAAATGGTATGTGCGTGCCGGAAAGCCAACTATTGAAGTTCAATCGGCTTCCCTCTCTACTCACATCACACTAGTAGACCACACTTTACTTGCTAAGCGAGTAATTCAGCGCATTTAGTAACTAAGAACTAGGCGCTCACCTTGTTGTAGTAACACTGATAGCGTGACTGTGCCGTGTTGTTATCGCCATCGTTGCCATAGCGTGCCACGAAATCCTTGCATTCGCCGCGCAATGTATTCACGCAGCCCTCCAAATTGATATATAACTTTTTCCACGTGTAAATTGTCAGATTGGCCTGATTGGGTAGAAAGCGCTGTTCCGGATCGACGGAATGTGTGCTATTCGCATATATGCTCCAGAATTGTGTGAAATTCATGAATGGTTGTGGCAGTGTGCCTGGTTCCAATAGGGTGCCATTCAGGCAGTCCGTTGCGCTAGTTATTAAATATAAAAAAAACCAAGTTGTAAATTTATGATTGCTTTCTTCTCAAATAATTTTGTTAGTTTCACTTACATTATCTTATCGCCCTCTCGCTTCACCGTAGCGCAATTTGTCAGCAGTTGACCATCTTCATCCTTCCAGATTTCGGTGGGTTCAATTTTAACACCATGTTCGCTGCCGCGTGCCTCGTTGAAGGCAACAGCAGTGTCGCAATCGGCGGTGATAACAGTGTCTTCCTAATGAGGAGAAATTATTTGTTTAGAACATTAGACTAACTACTTATTTCTTCAAAGTGGTTTTATGTGCTTAGTGTGGAATTATTATAAAATAGAAGCTTAAAAAGTTGTTTGCTGGTTAGGCTATGTACAGGATTGTCCGGAAAGTAATAGGACTAATTTTCTTCAGTTGCGAATGTACTTCGAAGCGTGCTCGCACCGACTGGGTTCGGTAGATAGCATTCCTAGCTAACCTAGCGACTGATCAGTTGTCTCCGAGCGACGTGTTTCTGTGAGTGGTATAAGTCGAAAATGCAGCGTTCGTTAGAGCAGAGGTACGCGACTAAATTCTGTTTGAAACTCCATAAATCTGCGACAGACACGTTTGATATGATGACTTACCTAGATGTTGCTTTAGCAAGAAGTGGTGTGTTTCTGTGGCACCAGGCCTTTTTGGAGGGCCGGGAAGAGGTCGCTGATGAAGACTGGAAGAATGAGCAAATCCAAAGTGAAAACGATGGTCAATGTATTTTTTGACATCAAAGGCATCGTCCACCATGAATTTGTTCCTCCTGGGACAAGTTTTACGTGAAAGTCCTAAAGAGACTCAAATGAAGGATGAATCGGGTCCGACAAGACATTGCATCCGATTGGAAGATTGGATTGGACAATGCCCCGGCTCACATCGCCTTTCTTGTAAACATCAACCTATCCAAGGCCGGCATCCCTAGGCTACCGCGAGAAGGATCCTAATTTGAATGTTTTTATAAAATTGTAACGATACGTTCAATAAATTTTTTTAAATCGACTCAGTCCTATTACTTTCCGGACAAACCCTGAACATAGCAGAAGAAATAAAAACATTCGGAAATCCACAAGTCAAATACGGATCAAATAATCCAAAAGAGTTGTTCTAAGAATATCTTCTGGGATTAAACTCACACATACATATCTGGCTCTTCTACTGAGCGACAGCATTATCAAAAGGGTGAACTACCCTCGCCAGGTCGAATAGAGTAAATCCATGCTTGAGGCAATACAGAGGAAACACTGACTGATCGTAATTTATCAGATTGCAACTGAATGCATATAAATTGGCTGAGGAGCTGTTCCGCTTTGGAGCGGCTTCAAAGTTGGTAGTGCCTAAATTCTGCATTGAGAATAGTTCCCATGCCATAAAGGAGCAGTTTCGCAGGGAATAAAGAATGCGTAGGAAAAGATATTGGCAACAACTCACAGGTATGCGGCTGATAAAGTTGCTGATGGATGGTTATATATATAACAATAATATAATTTAGCTCTCAAGTTTCGGCATTTATTACGGGGCTCTGCAGGTTAAGAAGCAATGGGATTATGTGCAAACTGTCGGTTTTGCAACATGGAGCCGGAAACTCCTGAGCACCTAATTCTATGCTGCACAGTTATTCATAGCCTTGTAATCAAGGCCTTTAGGTCTATCGTAATTGAGATTACACCGTTCCAGTAGCACTCAGCAGGATCTTGGTATTTATCAGAGTGCTAGATCTATGTGAGTCTGTCTTAAAGAGGAGAGGACACAATAGACCTTAGGTCTCGATGAAAGCCTTAATGCTTTTCTACTCTATTTTATCCAAATATTTACTTTTGAATAATCATTCTTTCGTGTTTAGACGATCCATTTGTAATGCAATGTTAAAGTTGATCATAATTTATTCTGAAATGCCAGTAAAGCTTTTCACCGTCTACATATGAGTATTCCGAGCAATGTTGTCAGGCTTATGTTTGACCTGTATAACCGTATTTTGTGTAATATATACTATTAACTCAAGTGACATTATGAACTCAAGTTAATTATATATTTTGGCGTTTCGAATAACCTCAAAAAACAGTTCGGGAAATCATTAGCATTGTTCAGAAAATAAAACACGTAACAAATACTGTTTTTTTGAGGTTGTTTGAAACGCCAAATATGTAGTAAGTCATATAAATGTATATGTACTCACATGCATTAAGAGCACATTGATCGATGTCGTTGTGATCTTCGTGCAGTAACGATCGCATGTGAATGGCTTCTTGATCTTCGTGCAGTGTACGCCGTGACACTCGAAAAATCCATTCAATTTCGTATTGTCCTTTGCGGAGTTAATGGTTGGACCATCAGGCTTATGATGACACAAAAAGAATTCGGACATGTTTTTGCAGTGACCTTTTGTAAAGAACAAAAACAAAAAATGTGTAAAAGTATGAATTTTATTTGTTATTTAATTTCTGTATATGACTTGCTTACCATTGGAGCAGTTGAAGACGCCACGAATATTATTACAAACTGTGCCATTATTGCAGTTAAATTTGTTTAAACGATTCATGTCGATCTATTTATAAGTTACAAACATTAATTAATGAATTAATTGATTGTTTAATTAAAATTAGTCTAAATGTGAAAAAAACGTGACTATAGCGGTTCGAAATCTAATTACAAAGGCAACTAGTACGAAGGCAAAGACTACAATTAGTATACGTTTTATTTGAGAAGTTGAAAAGTGCATCTCTGAAAGTAATTTTGTACCTAGGTAAGCTGGTAACCTCTTCTAAGTAAAAAAAAAATTATAGTAAATCTATAGTTCTCGAAAATCCATTTCTGACCCCTTACTCATACGTTGAGGGTACCAAATATGGCTTTGGTCTTACCTAAATCCATTTATTAACAAATTAAAAGTATCGGAAATCTACTTTCATAAAACATTGAAAATAAATTTGGTCAACACTGAGTCAATTAACTGCCATCGTGGGCGTAACTACATTCTTATACCCCCACTGTTTGAACTATTTTGACGCCAGTCACCAGTCTATCCGTGTTATTTTTTCAAGAGTATTTCAATTAAATGAACCATCGACATCACACGAGTCTCCAAATTGAACGAAATGACGTCAAATAGCACACAAATTCATCGTATCCGTTCTACGTAAATACCCAACTGCTATCCATTTCCGGCGCTCTAAGAATACATATGTACATATATACAAACACATATAAATATAGGCGAGTGTACGGAAATAGCCATCAATGACATCGATGAATACTCGAAAATCACTCCTTAGCACTTGGGTAAATGTCAAAACTGTGTATTTGTCAACAGCATACGTACACAAATCCTCACATACACACACATTCTCACTCACTCCCAATGTCACACTTGAGTGCCTATTTTGTCCACTTTCTTCGAAAAAAAGTAGCCAAATTGAATTTTCAGCACTTACCATAGCACAGGATGTATTGGCGATTCGCGTGCAATTATTGAGTTGAATATCGGTACCGTTACGCCGCACCACCGAATGTATTTGTGGACAAAACCCACTTGTACGCGTCAGACACCATTCGCCGCATGAGGCCCACGGGCAGTTATTTGGCATTTGGCGATCGACCGTTTGGCACATAACGGGGTCGAGTTCGAAACCAGACTTGAATGCTCTGCAAGTGAGAAATATGGTGTTAAAGTGTTTGATTAGCAAAGTAATTATTGTGTTTGAATTACACTGTGCCATAAAGAGTATATGTGTATGTACAATTATGTAGAAGAAGGAGACTTTCGATAAAAATTTATGACATAATATATCTCTAAATTATGCTTGAGGCGTAAGGCGTAAAGACCATTTAATTAAAACGTATGAGAATATTTTATGTGGTAGTTTCCAAATTAAACATATCATCACCTAAAATACAAAACAGCGTATCATCAAATAAAAATCGAAAATCACTATCAGATATAATAACCAATATGTATGTTTTTTAACAAATATATACCGTTTTATAACCAAAACTTAAATTTTGTCTCAGTGGGACTGGTTCCGATTTTATTGTTTTCCTTCGACTATAAATTTATGAGAGGTGATATTACGTTATTTTGCATTTTAGGTGACCAGAATAACCAAGAAAGTAATAAAATGTTAAAATTTAGTTTTATAGTAAAAAATCAAATCCATCATCGAATCAATTTTATTAACAAATTTAACTTTCGTATACGTATACATTTGTGCAGTAAAGTCCTCTCTGGACAAACCATACTAACTGTTTAAAGCCTTGCGTCTGTTGTAATATATGGTAGAGGAGTGTGGACAATATCAATCCTATTATGTGATTTTCGAAACCACAATTAAGGACTGTCGCCTCAGTAGTATTTTCTATATTTATTTAGAAATATATTAAAACTTCATGTTTCTTAGGCAGTTCGAGAGAAACAAATGCTACAACTTTGAAAGTATACATACATATATAATCCGATACCAGTTTAACACAGGATAAAAGAGAGAGAGAGACCTACATTGTTCAAAATAACCCGTGGACGAGAATTTGGCCCCTTATTGTAGTTTAGAATTGACGCTGAAAGTGAATCAATGAACGTAATTTACCCGTCGACATATAAGGATTAAAGCATTTTAAACGGTTATTGAACTTTACAAGAAGTGTAAGTTAGCTTACGTGGTAATATATTGGGTTCATTTATGGACGGTTGCCAAGTCTCGTCGATTCCAAATCTGTTTTTGACAGCATGAAGCTTCTTAAGCCCTAATGACGCTACCTCTGAATTTGGTATCCTCTCAAAACCAATACGCCTGACGTTGAGCAACACTTAAAGTTCGGGAAGGACTTCTCCAAGCTGTTCGATACCGAACGAGGTTTCATACAAGGTAATTCCCTATTGTGCGACTTATTCAATATACTCTTGGAGAAAATAATCCGAACTGCAGAGCTGAATGGAAAAAGCACAAGCTCTTATATGAGTGTGCAGCTGCTGGAGAACGCCGATGCTATTGATATCATTGGCCTCAACAACCGCGCTAAGTATTAGTTCTGCTTTCTCCAGACTGGATAGAGAAGCAAAGAAAATAGGTATGGTAGTGAACGGGGGTCATCAAACAAACAGTTATCGCACTCACGACTTGGCTCCCACGTCACTGTTGACAGTCGTGTTCGTCTATCTTGGAGCCAGTATTAACAGCAACAACATTGTCAGCCTTGAAATCCAACGCAGAATAACTCTTGCAAATTTCAGACTAACTACGCAGTTCAGAAGTAAAGTCCTCTCCCGACGAACAAAAACCAAATTCTATAAATCACTCATTATTCCCATCCTGCTATATGGTGCAGAGGCATGGGCGATGACAAAATCTGAAGAGTCGATGAGAACGGTTCTGCGAAAGATTTATGGTGCTTTGCGCGTTGCCCACGGCGAATATCGCATTCGACGGAACGATGTATGTGATATACGACGAAATTGACATAGTTCAGCGAATCAAAAGGCAACCGCTACGCTGGCTAAGTCATGTCGTCCGAACGGACGAAAACATTCCATTTTTAAAAGTATTCGACGCAGTTCCCGCTGTTGGAAGCAGAGAAAGAGGAAGACCTCCACCCAGGTGAAAAAGTATCTGGCTTAGCTTAGATTCTCTAATTGGCGCCAAACATCAAAAAGGAAGGACCACTGACGTTCTGTTGTAAACATAGAGTTTATGGTCCTGCTACCTAAGTATTTTAGCTTTGTTGATACTGTTCCAATAATTTTGATGTTGAAAATATACCACGATCTGGAAGCTCAATCATGTAAGCACAGCTTTCATTGCTCAGTAACTAAATTATACACAAAACATTGTTTGGAATCATTTAAATAAGGCGGCATACAAGAAGAAGCTCAATTTATGGCTGCCACGCGAGTTAAAGTAAAAAACTCCTTGGGCCGAATTCGAATCAAACAAAATGCGAATCGCAACAAAATGGATACACTTCTGAAGCGAATGGTCGGTCAGAAAGATTTTGGTTTCATTTTGGTTGGTAGCATTGGTAAATAAGATCTGCTAGGAGCTGCTCCCCTACGATCAAACTGCTGATTCGGACCTGTACTGTCAACAATTGGACTGTTTGAACTGAAGGATACAAGTGCGCTAAAGCGGTCAGCTTTGCCTAATGCCAAGCCACACACATTAGTAATGACTTGCCAGAGGCTTTGGCAGGTTGATCGGGAGGAATCTGGCACCAAATACTTATTATCTGTTAGGCTCTATAACAAAATATTTTGTTGGTGAAAAATTCGGCTCAAAACGAGCTTGCGAAAATCGACCATCCAGGTTTTTTTGACAATAAGAATGAGAGTTTCTAGAAAAGAGGCATCATGAAATTACGTTCAAAATGGCAACCAGTGTACATTTGACTTAAGTCGGATGATTCAACCTTCAATATATTGAAAAATAATGGATCTTTTTTATTAGCCTCACTTATTAAAATTAATTTTATTACTTTACTTTTGCAATAAATCGATAACGGTATTCATTTCAATGCATTACCAAATACGAAATGAATTTTTAATACGGAAACGGTCTTAAATGTCCACTGTGACTTCGAGTGCAAATAAGCATTAATTTAGAATCCTAAGGCGCGCTGAAAATGCTTAAATTTGACAGCAAATCGGTTGGCAGATCGCATTATGATTATTTGCTTACTTGACTCGCGCAATGTTATACACACATACATACATACATACATACGTACTTATATGAATCGACTCAAGAGGAGTTGCGTACGTGCGACGCCACACGCTGTCGCACTGCAAGCAATTACCAATGATTACTCACTTAAGTGATGGCGAATAGATGGCAACGCTCAGGTAAACGATGGACACACAGGACAAGACCATGGTCAATTGGCAGAGGCAAATGGCGCGACAGATGCGCTTATCCTGTTCCGGTATGAGACGCGGCTTATCTTTGCGGCGACCCATGTGTAGGCTGTGGCGTAAGCGTCGCTATTACACGGCGTCTACGTAGGTGGGCTGTAGGGGCTGCAAAGCGTAGTTGATAAGGTGGGTGCTTAATTGCTATAAGAGTTGGACGCCGATTGCTCACGCTGGTTAAATAATATGTATGTATATTTACTTATATTTGCGTTTGTATGTAGGTGGCGGCGTTGTCGTCTTATGACGACTCCTTTGTGTAAATATTTATGAATCGTTGTTGTTGTTGTTATTGTTATTATTGTGACTCACAGGTGGTCTTTCACATTGACTTTGTATGTGGCCAATATCTTATACTCTTTGTATACTATAACATTTTTGTTTGCATGTGTGCTGTCTGCCTTTGGCTGACTATTAACCGTTAAATGATTGTTGTGACACGCTTTTGGTATATTATACTACTTTTTTATATGTATTTTTTTACTAAATGCACATTATTCCCTGCTTTACAGCATCTTTTTTGCTTTTCGCTTGTAAAATTTCTGTTTTATTACTTGTTGATGTCATTTACTAACACACTCACACACTTTGACAATTAGTCAGCAGCAATTTTTAAATTATCACCAAACACAGATGCAAAGAAGCACATACACATACAAAGGCATAATTAAAATTAATTTCTTTCGCATAAATGCCAAATTTAGTCCTTCGACGAGCTGCAGCTGTGCGGTGAGGCCACCAAACTTCCACCATATAGACACATACACGCACACAGGAGGCACAACCCAATTGGCGGACTGACTGCCTAACTGCTTGGCTCGCTGCTTGGCTCCTGTGCTATTTATTTATGTATGCCAACGTATATCACTTCCTACTCCATTGGTGCTGGTGGGAGGTGTGTTTGAGTGTAGGTAGAGCTGGTGGTTAGGTGGAGCGAGCTAAATATTTGGAGTACGTAAATTTCTTTCAACCAGCGCCTGTGATTATTACACCATTTAATTTATACATACATACACATATACATATTATAACGCTATTTCGTACTGCTCACTATTTAACGAACTTTTGCCACTTATATTTGTATAATAATTTCATTTATTTCTAAACTCTTTGCACTTCCCTCGCAAACGCACGAATCCACAAGTACTTGCACCATTAATGAATATACAGTTAGTTGTGTGTGGGGAGATTTAATTCAACACCAATTTTTTGTTGGTTCTTCGTTTCATTCGGCTATATGTTTGTTGTGTTCGCGTTCGGAGTCGGTTGAGGAAAATGGCAGCGCGCCGCGTTGTCGCACACAACCGCTTTCGACGTGTATCCAAGTGAGACTAAACGTTCGTAATTCTGGCTTCAACGAGCCAGTTTGGTTATCAGCTGCAGCAGGACCTACACACTTGCTATAATATGCGCTCAGTTTTTAGTGATCCAGTGTGTGTGTGTGTGTGTGCTGGAGCGCGCGCTTTCGTTGACTAGCAAAGGCAAAAGCTTTGACCGCAAAGCTCACAATGTCATTCACATTGCCAGCGTTGCCTGTAAAAATAGCAAAAAGGAAGTTGGTGAGAGTGTGGCTGAGGGAGTGAGTAAATGTGTGGCTGTAGAAACAGCAGAAGGAGTAAAAGCATGATTGCCGTTACATTTGAGCATTTAAAGTATACTGAGAGTAACTGAGAACATGAATAAAGCTATACTACATTTTGTTGTACTAAAGTACACTTTAGGTTAAACATTTATGAAATATATTTATTAATTTGAATGAAATTGGATATTCGTTGAATATATTACGAACTACTTTTAAGTGTTTGGGCATGTACTGAGGATAAAAGTGGTATTTTTTCCAATAGTTGAAAGCAAATAAATGCTTTTTACTAATTTTAAAAACAAAAATCATATTTAATATAGATATATTCTACTATATTTCTTTTAAAATCAAAAAAATAATTATGGAATTTCGATATTTTCCCCCTAGCTCAGGCTTCCGAATCGTAAATAATTACTAATAATATTCAGTTCCCCAAGAGTAGGCTTGGCTCTAATTAGAGATCCCAAGCGAAGTCGGATCCTTCTTCACCTGGTCTTTCCAACGAAGTGGAGGTCTTCCTTTGCTTCCCTCGGCGGGTACTGCGTCGAATACTTTCCGAGCTGGAGTTTTTTCATTTATACAGTCGATTTGACCTGTCCAGCCTTCACTGAACAATGTCAATGTCGTCATATAACGCGTACAGCTCATCGTTCCATCAAATGCGATATTCGTCGTGGTCAATGCGCAAAGGACCATAAATCTTCCGCAGAATCTTTCTCTCGAAAACTCGTAACGTCGACACATCAGATGTTGTCAACATGACGGGAATAATGAGTGACTCATACAGTTGGAAAAAGTTATTCTGCCTTGGATTCGAGGTTGACATTATTGTTGGTGTTGATACTGGTTCCACGGTAGATGAAGTTTTTGAAGTTATGACGTGGAAGCCGAGTTGCGAGTGCGACAACTGTTTGTTTGACGACGTGAGATATTTCGTCTTGCCCTCGTTCACTAACAGACCCATTTGCTACCCTTTCTTATCCATTTTGGAGAAAGCAGAACTAACGGCGCGGTTGTTGAGGCCAATGATATCAGTATCATCGACGTACGCCAGCAGCTGATTATAACTGTCTTATAAAAGATTATATTTTTTCAATTCAGCTCCACAGCTCGATTTATTAATTTTTTGTTTCATATTGCATCAGTTATAGGGCCTTAGAAAGGCCTAAAATGACCAAGCACCGAATTTATTTTTCTCAAGCTTAATTGTGTAGGTCGTCTATATTCCTACTTAAATTTCGAGCCTTTTTTTGAAGATGGCAAAAAAAATATGCAAATTGCAGAAAATTACAAAATGGATATATTATAACCCCAGCTACATATAAAAAAGCTTTTCCGAATATTTAAAAAACTGAAAAGGACAGGGTTTTAACAAAAGTTCATTTTAGAACATAATCATAGTTCAAGCTTAAGAAAAGATGGTAAATATCGAAAAAAATCCAAAAAAGCTGGCGTATAAACATAGCGAGCTGTTTTTTCTATCAATAACAGTTCACAGATATTGGCAGATTCGTGTCGAATCTTCTGAAAAAACATGTTTGAAGATAGCTGAGCAATGTGCACTATCAGCGCAGGGCCGGATTTGGGTCTTGACTACTCGAGAACCAACATGCTTTCGATTAAACCACAAAGATAGAGATCCCCTTAAACATGTATTAGAGTATATAAAAATTGTTTATTGAAAATTTGAGACGAAATGGCAGCTATTGAGCCAATTTCAGGAATGCCTCGGTGAGGATTCTAGGAAAATGGCATGTAATCTGCATAAGACTGGCTAAATTTTTTATCAAAAAATTAACAATATATTTTTTACAAAATTAGTTGCAATAATAAGAAAAAAATATTGAATAATATTACCATAAAGTAAGGGTTAAAATTTCAAGGAAACACGTGGAATGGCCTCCGAATATATTAAAATAAACAGTTTTGAGAAAAATTTGTACACATTTTACGTGTTGAAGCTGACTGACTCAAAAGCTTCGTCACTTAGCAAATTCGACTTGAAAACAATAGTATTGTAAGTACCCTAAAGTATACCACCTACAACATACAGGCACGTAAGTATACTACCTATTAAGTGATATATACTTAAGCACAAAAGAAAATTTAAATATTTTAAAAATCCTAAATTGACTTTTTGAGTTGGTTATGATAATTTACCCCATGTGACCATTGTTAAGGTTCTCCTTTTGACTTAAAAAGAGCTAATAGTTGAAAGACCCAAATTTGAAGAGTGAGGTGAATGCGAATCACAATTTCCGTCGGTTACACTCGAAAAATATTTCTTGGTGACTATAACTCTTCCTCTGCTTTAGTTCACATTCAGCCCATATTGATTCATTTTGAGGCAACTCTTTTATGATTTAGTATACCGTCAGAGATTTTGGGCGACCATGTTCATATAGGCACTCAATCGAAGTAGGGGAAGTAGACGTATGTAAGTAGACGATTGATTATGTGTAAGTTGAAGTCTTAAAATTTTTGCAGAACTTACCAAACTCAAGTTTCGACCTGCTATACGCCAAAATTAGGATTTAAAAGAATTCATTCACATATCTACGAGTACCTAGTAGGTTGGCGTAAAAATCGCAACACTTAAGGGGGTGTTCTACTCTAGAATTTTGAAAAATTCAATTTTTTTTTATATATTTAAAGTTTAGACTTTCAAAAATATGACCTTGAAAGGATTTTTCAAAATTCGACTTATTTTCGGAGATATAGCGGATTTTGTGAGGTGGCGTCCGTGTTCACTAGAAATGTCTCCTAAACTTTAAACGCGTTTTTCTCGAAACTACTTTTTTCCACACGGTACCGGCAATATCTCAAGTTCTATACAACCGATTTACTTGAAATTTTGTGTGAATCTTCTTTATACAATCCTTTATCGTTCCTACCAGCATCGTGTCAAAATTTTTGTTTTTAATATTTTAAAAAAATTCAGAAATTTCAAAAAAAAGCGTAAACAATTTATTTTATTTTCAGGCAGTCGCCATTTTTCAAAAAAAATTTTTTCGTGTTCCCGGACTATAATAACAGCATCCCTACTGATTAAGAACTTCTTTTGATTTTTTTTTTCAGACCACCAGGAGAGTCAGGATCAATGTCACCAGGATGCGCCATTTTTTTTTACCCTCAATAAAAACACCATAAAAAAATTTACAGTAAAATATTTTTGGTTTTTTTTTTTAAATAAAATTCAAAAAACTGCCCAAAATTTGATTTCTAGAGTAGAATATCCCCTTAAGGTATATAAGATATGCATACGCACAGCTTCAGATTATTTGATGAGTGTTAAGTCCACAGAATGTTCTGTTTGCAACTCTTGATACTTGAGAGGCGACGTCAGTGTCCGCAGCGTGAATACTGAATGCCAACAGCGTTAGCTGGACTGGTCAACACTAACTGCTTGGTTATGATTATGTTGCTTTTTGTTAGTTCTTGTTGTTGTTAGTTGACTTTTTGCACTCATAAAATAAACATTTCTATTACTTGCACACTGAGGACGCATGTAAAATTACTTTTTTAGCGCTACTAAACATTGCTCAAGTCGCTTGTAGCGCTGGCAGTTGTTGCTTGTTTGCTTGCTTGTTGTTGTTGCTGTTGTTCACAACCAAATGGAATGTTGAGTATACGACACGTGCGCGGAATGCAAAGTATTTGTCAAGCGTTGTAGTTACTTTTACTTTTTATTTTTATCATTTAGTTGCTGATTTTGTTTTTGTTGTTTTCAGTAGAATTCTGCAGTGTTACTTGCGCCGCATCTCATTGCGTTGAAAGCGCAAATCTCAAAGGCAAGCAGCCATATAAACAATTAAATGCAAACTGAACACACACACACACATACAACACAGCCACTCGAACTCGAGCTACACCAACAATAACAAGCACTTGCGAGACGTAATTGTTACTGCAGTCTCTGGTCTGGCGGTAGTGAAGTCATCGGCATCATAATGCTTTTAAGTAGATTGCACTGGTGCCATGGTGCTTTGTGTGCTGATTGTTTGTTGGCGTATGCCATTTGCTAATGTTGTTGTTGTTGGCTTACTCTGCTTCTTCCGCTTCATTGTTTCCACTTCGGATTCGAGTTGTTGTAAATATGCATGTGCATACTTGTAGATTGGCTCTGTGCAAGCAATATTTGTACATTTGTAGGTCACAGTAATTTTACAACAATAACAGCAACAACAAGGTGTAGTGTAAATGATGCGCTAGTGAAGAAATGAGCAAACAGTTGGGAGACACAGACAAATAGTAAAACAGTTTTGCCTTGCAGATTGTTGGCAATGCACACACAAACACATACACACGCACAGATGCTATTTAGTGTCGCTTTGCATGCGTGTGTGTGTGTGTAGATTGTAAGCAATCAAGAAAATAAATTAACAATGTTGTAATGGCGAGTTGGCGCCGTCCTCGGCGCTTTGCGCCAACCTTTTCTCACTTTTCACCAGTGACGGATTAAGGACAAATTGCACATTCAATTAAATAATTAAAAAGTAAATAAGAAGCAGAGCAAAAACAAAACATGATACTTGTGTGCTATTTTTAGATGTTTGCGGGATTTGGTTACGAAGTGAGATAAATGACGAATGTTTAAGGACTGTTTTGTGCTGTACCATGTGATCAAAGTTGACCCGGACTAGGATATGTGTAAAATATATTTAGGATTAGTATTTTTTCTTTTAAATTCGTGGGAGCTTGGTCTTTATATTGTGGTATACCATGTGATCAAATTTGACCCGGACCAGGATATTGGTTTTCTAGATTGGTGGCTTTTCTTTTAACTTCGTGGGAGTTTGATCTTTATATGTCAATTGCTGTGTGTTTGACAACTGTTTGTTTAAGACGCCAAAAATTTGTGTGGTGATTCTTACCATAGAAAAAAGTTGAGAGGAGTTTTCTTGAAGATTTTCTATTTCCAATGGAATCACGACTACGAAATCGTTGGCAGTATTTTTGGGGAGAGTACTTTTCAATGTGCACAGGTGCTTGAGTGGCACAAAGCAACTCTGAGGGTCGAAAAGTCATTGAAAACTTGCCTTATGCCAGGTTGCTAACTACCTCTGTTAATGACGACAACATCGCAAGTACTTCGAAATGGTCGTGTTAACGTCATAGAGAGAGCAGGGGATTTCAACATCTCTTTTGAATCGAATAAACACAGTTTGATTCATGTTTAGGATATTAATCCTGTAAATGCTAGACTCTTATCAAACGACCAATTTTTTTTGCAAAAAACTACTTATTAGAGATTGCTAAAGAGTTGCTTGGGAAGGTAGCTGAGGTAAAAAACATAAGTTTATGAATGTGACATCGAAACTGTTGAATAATCTAATATTTATTCGTTGAAGGCACTAAAGGCCATTCCAGCTGAGACTTTCATATGTATATAAAGTGTATTGCTCAGGAGCTTATTTTTGTATTCAAAACTTAAAAATTTACTTATCAGACGATAAATTTATATTTCAAATTCTTAGAAGAAAGCATGAAATAAATCTCAATATCTTTAAAAGGACAAAAATCAGTATTCTAAATTGTAACATATACTGTATCCTTTTTATAACCTTCAAATTTGAGTCAAAACAAGTTGCCTTAACTTTCAACCTCATTTTTGTACTATGAAATATCAAGAAGTTAAGCTTTTTTAGCAATGTTCTTATGGGCTCTCAATCAATCGCTCACTCACTCACATGAGACTAATCTCGAACTTCACACAAACGTTTAACGACTGATTCCTCAATTAGTATGGCCCGGTATGGTCGAATTCAATAAGAAGACACACTCTACTCAATTACTTACATAAATAATTTCGACTTTGATGATATTCGCAACCTTTAACAATCATTTATACTGGACTGAGTTTTTTCAAGTTGACGCTGGATTCAATATGTATATAGCTTAAAATGTAATAAAAGCATCTCGTGCAAAGTTGTAGCAGCTTTCCAAGAATTAATAACATTATCAGTGTTGAAACACGCAACATTTATTACTATATCGTTCGTGGCACGTGGCGTATACGTAACTTTTGCGATACGAGCTCAAACCTATAAAAAACACAGGCATTATTAATGATATTATACTTACATGTTTTCTCATTATTGTCCCCATTTTTATATTCTTTATGGCTAAATTAGTAAAACAAACTTATTTTGGATTTTCATTTGAATTTTATTTAGCGATTGCCATTATCTTTATTTGAAGATTTACAATTTTGCGCTGAAGAAAAATATTTTTTTTATTTTTATTTTTTTTTTATTTTGTAAGTAGAATCCTGTATCGATTTGTTACAATTTGTATTTGTGTTAGTATGCAGGTAGGTATTGCAAAACGTTTTGAAGTGAATTTTATTTTTATTTAGCTTTTGCTTCCCATAGCAAGGAACTAATAGCGCCAACGCTACTAAAGCCCTTGAGAAATGGTATGTTCACAAATTATAAAAAATTCACACAAATTTCAAATATTTGTAATTGTGACAAATAAAAAATTATTATGGAATTTTCATTTGTGGTTTTTAGTTTATAAAAGGTCTTTTAGGGGGAGTTTTGATTTTTTGCTATTATTGCATTGCAATCTCTGAATATTTATACAGTTCCCGCTAGAGGTTATATATTGTTGGAAGTTAAATAGGCTTGATGATATTACGAAAAACGCACAGTGTCACTTATAATTTGGTTTTCGAAATAGTTCGAAAAATTATTGAAAGCGTTTGTCCTTTATTGGACTCGAATTATAGAATTATTTTAAATTTAAATTCTTTTATAAAAATTTGGATGATGGAGTTCTCAGAGTGAATATTTTTATTAAGCTCAGCAGCTCAAAATTCATGAAAAGTTTATTTGTGAAGGTGGTACATATAATCTAATTGGTCTAAATAAAAAATTTGAAATCTAATTAAAATATCTGCATTAACATATTGAATTACCTGCAGGTTTTGTAAAATAAGGTTTTTTTCGTGAAACTCTGGTAATTCACTAAATATATTTTAAATTCCTTTTGACATGTCAATTCGAAGGTAATATTTACAATGAAATCGATCGATAAGTTTTTCAGAGTAACTAGGACTGTTTTTGAGTTTTTTTGGAGTGAAAATCTGTCAATTATAAAATATACTTTAAAACGATTTTTATTTTTCAAATACAATAAAGTGTTTAAGATAAAAGTGAACGAGTCTCGAATATGTTTTGTGCATTTGGTTTTGTGATAGTTCTAAATAGAAAATCGTTAGAGTCTCGAATACGTTCATCAAAATAATTGGAAATATTTCTGAGTTTTTGAGTATTTAGACTCTGAGATCGTTTTAAAAATTAAATGGTTCGAGTCACGAATATGATTTTGGGAAAAGCTTTTTTGGATTTTTTTTATCATTTTTATTTTAAGATAGCTCTAGAATGAAAATCGTTCGAGTCTGGAATTAATTCATTTGCATTATTTTTGAGTTTTTGAGCATTTTGATTCCAAGAAAATTTTAAAAATACATTCGAGTTTCGAATGTAGTTTTCTGAATAACTTTTTGACATTTTGAGTGGAACCCTGTTGATTCCTTAAAAAAGGTAATTTATGCTTGTTAATTCTAAGAAAGTTTCAGAAATAATCTTGCGAGCCTCAAATATGTTTTCGGAATAACTCGATTTTTTTAAATTTTTAAAGGAAAATCGTTCGTGTCTCGATTCCTTGTTCGGAATAACTCCAAAGATTTTAAGTTTTTCAGTAAAAACTGGTTATATCTTTGAATTTTAAAGTTATTTTATATTTCATTCTAAATTTTTTAAAATAATGTCAAGCGAGTCTTGAATGTTTCTAGGAAGAATTGGAATTTTTTAGTAAAAATCTAGCTTTTTCTAACCTGTTGCTATTCATATTTTCCAAGTCTAGATAAGAGCCTAATTCAGGCTTTCTTTGCTTGCAATCTGCCATAAATCTATCGCTTTACTAGACTCACTAATATATAAAGAGAAACGCAGCTGATCATCGCAACAACAAGTGACCAATTAGGCTAAAAACATAATATAAAGAGCGAAAAACAAGAGAAAGTCTATACGACGAAGAATATTATTTATATGTATTTCTTCTCAGCCTATAGCAGAGAATGAAGTAAACGAAGAGAGCGCGATTAAGGCAAAGAAAATATCACTATTTTTCTACTTTGTAGACTACGCCTTCATTATAATTAAATTAATTGAAAAATCCGTTAGATAATTGCGTGCACAATATATAACCTCTATCTCCGATGCATATTCTTTGAAGATTCCACAATTTTTGTACAGAAAAATTTAAGTTTTCACCTTTTAAAGCTGTTAAATAAACCAAATTCGGACCACTTTATTGCAATAATTGTTTTTTTTTTCTATAGCTTAATGAGCTGCTATTAAGTTTATGTTATGGAAATATAATTTTCGCACAGTTTTAGCAAAGCTTTTTAAGCACATATTTATATATACAACTTTTCATATTTTTTTGCGCTTCAATTCAAGTGAATTGCTAAGCGCATTAAAGCTTTTGCACAAATCTAATAAAATAAATTTTTGTTCAAATTATAATATTCTTCAAAATCGTTTTTGGAAGGTACTTTTTTAGTGTTAACAAAAAAAAATTGATTTACAAAATATTTTTCGAAAGTTACATTTTTGGGAAGAAAACTCGTATAATATGTTTATTATTTGCTTACACATTTGCCGAAACTGAAAATTGTGTGTGTGTTTGTGTCGTTAATTTTGCATTATTGTTTAACACAGTATGATACATAAGTATATTTACCATTTTACCTTAACTGTAGTGCTACATATTTGACTAGTCTAAACTTAAGTAACTCTTTAAGCCAAATTCGATTTACATTACAATTCAAACCTTATCAAGTATATATTTTGCAATTCATTTACTATTTCTGCTGATATTCAACGCCCACTCAGCAAATAGGCGTGTGTTATTTCATTCCTACATTACTTACAACATTTTTAACATTTTAAACAAATTCTGATTTTCTAGGGTACAACACGCTGAGAACACAAAACATATAATAATTATGACTATTATCACAATTCTTGTCTTTCAATGTATTTATAAATAACTTTTTCAAGTCAAATTCAACATATAGTTCAATAATACAAATTTTTAGAATTTTCAGCGAAACATTTGTTTACTAACAAAAATACAGTGTACAACAAAATATATATTTTTTCGCAATTATAAACTTAAACAGCAGCATATGTGATGTATTTCAGTGCAAAATTGCTTAGAACGAAATGTGAAGCTTTCACATTTACGAAAAAGCTTTTTTCGAGCTTTCGTTAGTTTTCGAAGTTTTTTTTCGAGATTGCACTCGCTTTCTGTATTTTCGTTTACTGAGCGATAAAGCTGTTTTTGAGCTTTCGATACTTCGTTTTCTGAGGAAAAAAGCTTTTTTCGAGCTTTTACTTGTCTTCGTTACCTCTGTTTGCCGAATAAAAAGATTTTTTCGAGCTTGCACTTGCTTGCGGCACTTTCGTTTGCTGCCAAAAAAAAAAGCTTTTTCGAAAGAGCTTTCATAAATTCAAAATTTGTTAATAGAAAAGTGTTTAGTTTGCTATTTTAATACACATATACGAATATATTCTGAATTGCTGTTTGGTTTTCTGTTTTTTTTTGTTGAAATAAAGCTGTCGCCGTACTTACATATGTACTTTCTTATGCTACAAACATACATATGTGTGTTGTACTTAGCTTATATTTATTTGTATGACACTTTTTATATTAATTATATAAATGCAAAACAAGCCCTACAATAATTTATGTTATAACTTTTTATATATATATTTTTTGTTTTTCTATTTTACATATCGTGCTTTAGCATTTGCATATCAAGTTTTACTTCAAGTGCAATTGCAAATTCGAAAAGAATACTAAAAGCTTTAACAAATAAATCGCACAAATACTGCTCTGGAGTTTGCAATAAGCATAATACATACATACTTATGTAAATACTATTGAATTTGCGGCAGACTATTGCTTTGCTCTTGTGTTTAGCGCTATGGGGGCGGAGGAGAACAGTACGAATTGTCAGTTTTTTATTATTTACTTTGCAAATTGCGAATACTGTTATGTATACAAATGCGTAGACGAACAAGCATACATACATACATATGCATTAGGGTGTCCGTTATTTTCCAAGTTGTTTTTCTTGTTTTCCCTTAAAAGTTCTATGGAATTAAAGTTATGCAGCAAATCATCTAATGTACACCGTGTCGTATGAGCAACGCAGTGTATATAAATCACCACTATGAGCGCTTGTTGTTGTTGTTGTTGTAGCGGCGGAAAACATTCTTGAAGTAATTACGAGGAATGATGCCAAGTTGACAGTCCTTGGCTGGATAAAAATCCAGGTCCGTTCCGGTTACTTAGACCCGACTGTCGTGGAAACGGACTGTGAGCGCTCGTTACATTTGTTGTTTAACTTTGAATGCGTATAACTGTCAAACGAGTGTTTTTTTGGAAAAAATCAGTGGGACCTTTTTTGTGGCGCAGAAAATTTTTTAGAAGAATATCACCTTTTAAAGGTTGTCGATTTACTTGCTTAGCGGGAAATATCAAAAAATCATTCACCATCTTATATAAATGGGGAAAGAAATATAATTTGGGAAAGGTTAAAAATGAAGCTAAAAAGAGCGTGTGTTCACGTTTTAATCTAATTTCTAACTAAAACTTGAAGCACTATTTCAAAAAAAAAAAACAACCTGGACACCCCAATATACATATTACTATATGTATGTATGCACATTGCTGTAATACACATACGAATGCGTTTAGCTATAATGAGTCCTAAATATGTATGTATAGGGTACATACACATCGCCATATTTAACTAGCTACATTTATGTATGTAAGTATGTATGTGTATATATAAGTACTATGTGTATGAGCGTAGTAGGTAAATATTATTATTTATTTGTAACTGTTGTGTACGAATACAAAATGTGGCTATCGATTTTCTACATTGTACTCCTTCTACGAATACGAATACGTGTACGAGTACGATTTCTTGCTGTTGTTGTTGTGTAAGCAGCTTTTCTAATGCTACGAGTATATCTAGCCTTTCACTAGATTCGCTAGTTCACTAGTATTCCATGTCATCTTCGTCGTCACTTTGACACAGAAGTTTTCTACAACAGAAATTGAATGAATGAATGAAAAACTGTGTGTGCTTTTTAATATATTTTTTCGTTATTTCTTTAGTGTGGTTTTTGTGATGTGGACTGCTTTGTTGTTTACGAAAATCAGGCAAAATTTTTGCACGTGCGTTTTTGAAACGGGCGGCAGACAAATCGTACAAGTCTACGGGTTTGCATGCATTTTGTAACATTCAAGTAAGGAATTTTGGAGTTTCTGAAAAAAATTGACGAACATTTTCTACTATCTAAAATCTATAATAGTCTAAAATAGGCAAGTGGTTTTAAAAACGTGCTGAATGTCAAAAATACATTTATGAACATTGGAATAAGAGACATGATTTGAAAAACTAATACTACCGCAGGCAGACATTTACGAAAGTGTTTTTTAGTTGAATGAAAATCGTACATTTTCAAATATGTATATATATGTATATTTTTTTTTAACTTATGGAATAAAAAAAAACACTTATTGGCTTTCTAATATTATCAATTAAAAAAGCGGAAACAAAAATTATTTAAGGAAAAGAATAAGAAAAAACGTTTAAGGTATATATCGTTCGCAAATGAAAAGGTTTTATACAAGAAGTTGATTTTGATCTGACAATAATTCATGCCAAAATTCGTGAAGATTTTTTCTCAAATGAAAAACTTTTCCATACAAACTTTGCTTTCCGATCGCTCAGTTTGGATGGGTGCTATATGCTCTAGTTGTCCGAAATGAACAATATATTCGAAGATTGCAGCATATCCTTGGAAAATAACTTATGCTAAATTTCGTGACGATATCTTGTCAACTAAAAAAGTTTTTCTGACAAGGAATTCAATCCGATCGCTCAGATGTATGGCAACTATATGCTTTAGTGTTCCGATATAAGTGATTGAGACGTACACAAATTTTCAAACTGATATCTCAAAAGCTGACGGAATAGTTCGCGTCTAAACAGATGGAGTTGCCACCTCACTTTGATCATAATAAATCTCATCGAAATGAATAAAAAGTTGAAAAATGATTGTTTAACTAAAAAGTTAATAAAGAGTTGTTTATTTTTATACATAGTTTTAAACGTATCATTTATAAATTAAAAAAAAAAAATTATGGTAAAAGAAATTTAAAAAAATATAACTTAAAATAACCATAAAACGTTAAAAATTTAATTAAAAAAATGTAAAAAAAATGTTTAAAACTTTTTAATTTTTTTTTTAATTTTCAACAAATTTTTTCAAAAACTTTCAAAATAATATGAAATTTTAATTTTAATAAAAATGATGTTAAGGTTTGCCGAATTTATCAGATACAT